>JAFELO010000322.1:126918-188830 GCA_017140195.1 Eumaeus atala | reverse complement strand
GCCCCTCTACCGTTGGCCCCTCTACCGTTGGCCCCTCTACCGTTGGCCCCTCTACCTTGTCCTCCTCTACCTCCTTGACCTCCTTCACCGCCTTGACTCACACCTTCTCCGAGACCATCTCCTCCTCTACCTTGGCCTCCCCTGCTTCCTTGTCTCATGCCGTTTCCAGCTCTACTTCCGTCTCCCCCTCTACCTTGTCCACCTCTATCTCCTTGGCCCGTACCTTGTCCTCCCATACCATCTCCTCCGTTGCCGCTTTCTCCTCTAACGTTGGCCCCTCTACCTTGTCCTCCTCTACCTCCTTGATCTCCTTCACCGCCTTGACTCACACCTTCTCCCAGACCATCTCCTCCTCTACCTCGTCCTCCCCTGTTTCCTTGTCTCATGCCGTTTCCCGTCCTACCTCCGTCTCCCCCTGTACCTTGTCCTCCTCTATCTCCTTGACCCGTACCTTGCCCACCGATACCATCTCCTCCGTTACCACCTTGTCCTCTACCGTTGGCCCCTCTACCGTTGGCCCCTCTACCTTGTCCTCCCCTACCTCCTTGACCTCCTTGACTCAAACCTTCTCCCATACCATCTCCTCTTCTACCTTGTCCTCCCCTGTTTCCTTGTCTCATGCCGTTTCCCACCCTACCTCTCTCTCCCCCTCTACCTTGTCCTACCATACCGCTTTCTCCTCTACCATCTCCCCCTCTACCTTCTTCTCCTATGCCTTGACCTCCCCAACCACCTTGTCCCCAGCTTTCGTTCCAACCACCTTCCTCCTCGCCTTCTCTTCCACCATCTCGGTCCTGTCCTTCTCCTCCCCTCCCGCCTTCACTGCCTTGTCTGCCCCAACCTCCCCAACCTCCTTGCCCCCTGCCATTTCCTTCCATTTCATTTCCACCTCTACCCCTATTCTCATCTCCTCCACCATTTCCTCCTCTACCATCTCCTTCTGCGTCATCATTGAGGTCCCCATCTCCACCTCTACCTCCTTCGTTTCCATCTTCATTACTTTCCGTGCCTCCGTTATTACCTTCGTTGTCATCATCATCGTCACCATCATTGTCGCCGTCGTTGTCACTAGCGTTACCACCATCATTGCCACCGTCATTGCCACCGTCATTGCCACTATCACTGCCACCATCATTGTCACCATCATTGCCACCATCATTGCCACCATCATTGTCACCATCATTGCCACCATCATTGCCACCATCATTGCCACCATCATTGCCACCATCATTGCCACCATCATTGCCACCATCATTGCCACCATCATTGCCACCATCATTGCTACCATCATTGCCACCATCATTGCCACCATCATTTCCACCACCATCACCACCTTCATTCATGCCACCGCGGCCATTATTACCATCGTTATTTTCACCACGCTCGTTGTCGTCTTCGGCTCCATCTTCATTTTCATCCCGATTTTTATATCCAACGTGGGCCTTGAATCTAAAAATTATTTCTTACGATAATATAATGTGAATCATATATAGTATTTATTTTATTTTTACTTAAAACTAGCAGGCCGCTCCGGCTTCGCACGGAAATTTCATGAAATATGGAAATAAATAATTGATATACTAAAATAAAATGTTACAATGACTTAGATTTATGACAGAACAACGTCTGCCGGAACAGCTAGGTGGTAATAATTTCTGCACCTAAATCCTTATTTGCTTTGATATTTTTTTCACGTTTTCGTTACATTATCGAAGTCTTCATATTGATCAAAATGTTTTGTAACATATTATATAGTCTGTGTTCATCAATAATGTGACCTATCCCAAGTTATAGTAATGTTACAAATGAGCAAACCTCAAACTAAAGGGAGAGAGTGCAATAAGTCGTCGCTCATACTCCATCAGGCGATGCGTTGAAAGACAATCTAGAGAACCTATAGCACGTAAAATTATATTATCTGTAAAGCAGCTAACAGAAAACCAGTATTTTAGTACTTACAAATGCGTGTGTACTTTTACATCACCATATTTGTCGTGTATTTTCAGAGATTACTTAGGACTTGCAGACCATAAAAGAGGCTCTGGTAATTTATTAACCGACGAATTAAATGTGAATAGCGTGGTAAAAACAAAACAACTACTGAAGCGCACGCACAGGGAGGTCACATAAAAATTCTGTTTACGTATAAGAATATTTTTAATGTTGAGCAATAAAGAACAAAAAGAATGACCGTGTTTATGCTCAAAGCTCTAAGGAAGCTTCCCAATTAGTCGACAGAGTACAACGTGGGCATTATCCGACTTCAGTGACGGTTTGGTGGGGTGTTAGCTATGAAGGAGTGTCTGAGCCACATTTTTGTTAAAAAGGTACCAAAACATCGGAACCTGTGTATCATGATACTTGAGAACCTTCTCACTACCTAGTTAAGCCCCATAATGCCACCGTGTTCAAGAACTACCAAGTATGGTCCTTAAAGCAATACTCGGGACAAGATCATAAAGCTCAATCGACCAAATCTTGCATAAAACGAACGCTCTGGACTTGATCAGAGCTGAGGACTACCCCTCATCTAGTCCCAACTTTAATCCACTGGAATGTGATTTATGGTCAGTTTTAGAGCTTGCTCTAAATGTCATGATAATTCGGAGTCCGTAAAGCAATCCATGCGATTGGCAGTGAAGAATTTCTCCATGGAAAGCGTGCGTGCTTCTGTTCATAACTGACATCAACGTTTAAAGGACTGTGTTGCAATCAATGGAGGCTTCGAATAAGCTTTTATATTTTTAATTGTTCTCTATATTTTTGTATTAAACTAAACATTGTAAGAGTAATAAATGTTATTTGCAATTTTTTTTTCTTTGTTACGATATTTACAGCAAGACTAGGTATATAAGGAAATGAGACTGCTTCGTGGTCAAGAGGCAAGCATGTTTAAGCACAGTCGTCAGGCCCTGGGTTAGAGTCCCGGGTCTGTCCAAAGTGTTATTACGATTTTTTCGATTTCCTGTAATATTCCGAATTCGGGAAGTTGGCGGTGTTACACCGCATTCGAGTCCGTTAAGCCGTTAGTCCTGCGCTTGATTTCTCTCCGATCGTGTCGGATTTCCGTCCCATTCGACTAGGAGAATGAGGGAAGAGGGAGTGCACTGGTGCCTGCGCACACATTTGTGCATTATAATATGTCCTACACAGTTGGATAATATCTATAGGGAAGTTCCTCTAGAATGACATTATCTTTATTATAAAAAAGATTATACTACGTCCTACATCGATCCCGTTAGGATCACTTTGTCTTCCATCTGTCCAGCTATGCGATGATGTTTCGAGTTATGACATATGAGAGGGTAGTAGGAAGGGGAGGAGAAAAAGAGGGAATAACATTGAAACGCCGTAAAGTAACACCAACGGTGTCGCGTTTCGTGCGGTTTGTGAGTAGCCCATGGCCGATTTCTCGTTTGTACCCCTACACTATAATAAAGTGTTGGTGGTTCTCACTTAAATTGTCCATATGCTCATTTATCCCCTTAGAAACCAATATGTCAGTTTACGGATTTTCCATGATAACCCTTATTCACCTAATGGCGTGAAAGAGATGATTTGTTGAGCTCGCAGGCTCCGCCCATTAGGAATATTACTAAGACTCGTAACGTTACTGTGACGTCATACTTCGTCATGCATGCAGCTAAACTGATCGATTTACAAGACGTTATCGCGTCAAAGAAACTCACCCGCTATCTTTTTCAACTTTGTATTTAACGATGCGCTTGCGACCATTTGGTTCTATAAGCCAATAATTTCCCTTGACATGATCTCCTTCTTGTTTCTCATACTGGCCTTTTATGTCTTTTGTCTGAAGATCAACGACTTTATACTCGAACTCGTGTGAAGGATACGAATTGTCCTGAAAGAAATAATCATTTTTACAACATTCCATTCTACCTACTCTGTTAGATTATAGTTTATAGTTGTGCTGTGCATTGCACGAACTGCACTTGTGTGGAGGTACCTCCATACCTCTCGCCCACTTGACACCACCGTAAAGTGACAGATAAGCTGTCGCGTGAGTAGCCATCGGCCCATTGGAGATGAGGTCGAAATTACGGCGACGCACCTGCATGACAATAGCGAGATGGGCTTCGGTTCGGTACGCCAATTCCCTAATGGAGCAAATCGTTGTTTGTGAGACTAAATTCTCCATTTCACGTCCAGATTATTTTCAGTAATACTGACACTGCATCACTTTCCATATGCAGAGAGAGCTTCATGTTTTTCTTCTATACAATTTTTATTTTATATTTTATGTATGCATTCTTTTTATCATACGGCAGAGAACTAAAATATCCGATATCACGCGCCGAATAGGCTCGCTGAAGTGGCAATGGGCTGGTCTCACACTCAGAAGATTAGATGGCAGATGGGTCAGTAATGTTCTGGAGTGGAGGCCGCGATTAGGAAAACGAAGTGTTGGCCGTTCACCAGGTGGGAAGATGATCTCCGTGCAGTAGCCGGTCCGGGATGGATACGAGTAGAGATGGGATGGATAAGAGAGTACTGGAGAACGGTCGTCTTGGCGTTCATTGTGAGAGGCCTATGTCCAGCAGGGGACCGATAAGGGCTGATAATGATGATGATGATTCTTTTTATCTGAGGCAAACGAGCCATCGGAGCGTTTTTACGACTACCGACGCCCATGAACATCCACATTATTACTGTGCCGATGCGTTGCCCTCCCATAGCCCCTAATACTCACAAACCGCACGAAACGCGTCACTGACGATGTTACTTTACGGCCGTATTATGTGAGCGGGAGGTACCTCCCCGGTCGTGCCAGCCCAATACCGTTGCATAGGAGGATATAGTGTTATGCACTATGCATGACACTACCTCCGCTTATGTAGCATGGTACTACCTCTAATAAAAATAAGAGAGGTCCTATTGTTAACATAATAAATGATACACAAAAACCTTCCTCGGGAATCGCTCTAAGCACCGGTGAAAACCGTACGGAAACCCGTTCAGTAGATTTTATTAAGATTGGTCTAAACACACATACAGTTACACATAATAATACAATACGATCTGTGTAATTATCACCATACGTTAGCCCAGCCCTGTGGTAAATAGGGATTATGTTACAGGTAAAACACAGCGGCTATATATTTCATATTTTTATGAACTTAAGAAATGTTATAAAATGAAGGTTTTCATTATATAACTACCTGTGACAGGTACATATTGGCAGGGCTTGGTCCACCACGCGTTCCTACCACTGCTGCTCCTGTCAGCCAGGATCAACACGGCTACTACTACTGACCCTTTGATGTTATCGCAAGGAGCCCAAGGGAAAAGCTAAAAAACTGTCTCGGGACCCGCAACGAATTTATTCAGAAGAAAATAGGGGGAGTTGGAAGTAATTCCAGTTTGAGACAGTACAAGATTGCAATGGCTTGTAAAAGCCAAGAAAAAGGAGAGAGCAACCAGGTCAAGCCCAGCTGCGATGCACATCGGAGATGTAGAAAAAGTTTAGCTGATCATATTGGTTACGCCTATTTTTTTTAACTTAGCTTTCTGGAATCCCAGAATCCCAGATATCCCATAATACTAAGTTGTAATACGCTTGAATCATGTTAATTTGCTGCTGATAGATACATGTATAAATAATCATGACCTAGGCGGGATTCGAACTCGCGATATCTGGCGTAGCACGCGGATTACCCGCCACGTTAACGACTGAGCCAGCTAATATGTAAGCAGTTTGCATGTTATACACTGTCTATGTATTTTTTTATAGTATAGGCGACAAGGAAGCGATCGGAGCCTTTTCTCGACTACCGATGCCCATGAACGTTGCGGATGTTCATGGGTTTGCTGTTTGTTCACCACTATGCTGACAAGTTGCTCTGCCTCATGCTTTTCTCAGCCACCAATGGGCCAAATGTATACGTGCAATATACAATTAACAAACATAAAATTAAAGTAAAGATACTTACGTATCCTCCACGGTCATTTGAATTATCTCCTTGATCTCTCGAACTTTCATGGTGTACAATCTTTACTCTTTGCTCAGAGTAAGGGGGATGTGCGTGAGCTATCGCCCAGAGCACAACTCCTAACGTTGTCACAACCTGAGAAAAATATGTGGGATTACTTCTTGCAAAGACACGTTCAACAAGGAGTGCCGTTATAGACTAAAAAACACAGTAACAATCTCTTTGGATGGGCATAATATATGTAAAAACAACAAAAACTTGCATCCATTTGTTTAAAAAAAAACCTTTGAGAAAAAACTTTATGGAAGCAGTATTATTGTGGGACAGTACAAAACGCAGACACAAATTCTTCGGATGTACGTAACATATGCGAAAACAAACACAAACGGTTTGGATCCTTCTGTTTTTTTTTCTTAGCTTACAGAAACTAAAATTAGCATAAAATTCCAGTATTGGAAATGTATGTTCCGTGAGAAATAATAATATTTAAAGATTTTTTTGTTTAGGTATTTTTTATATATATTATAAGTTACACGTAAATGAAATATCTTGGTAGTTACTGCCCCATTGAATTAAATATTTTGCTGCAGGCAGTTAGTTATACTGATCTTCAGCGCGATAAGTTAATATGAGGAATAATTATTATTGATAGTCAATACGAAAGATTAAAATCTTATGTGTCTATCTTTACAATCCCTTTGTTAGTTTGCAAAATAATCAACATCATTGTATCATAATTTTTTTTTAATGTTAAATAAAATGATATAATTAAATAATAATTAAATATTTTAATATTTATTTAAATTCAACTCCTTTTCACGAATTACACGTTAAAATATCAATATTTTATTAAAGCCATTTTTCCAATACATACATTTATATGAATTTAAACTGAGTAAACATAATGTAAAACAAATGAATCTATTACCTTCCAAGTCATCGCCTATGCCTTTGTTGATAGGTGATGATACATTTACTGATAACACGATAACGTGTCTTAGATTTATATACGATATTGAAATTTAATTTTAATTTTCTGTTTCCTTCAGAAATCAATACAGCCAATTATTTGGTTTCACGTTATAATTCACAAAGGGTGTGGCCGCATGTACTTTGAGATCAAAATGTACTCAAGCCAACATAGTATACTTTACAACTTAACGAACAGTATTTACGCTCATTATCTTGTAATATTCATAATTGTGAGTTCACTTATTGTGCAAACATTGGATATCCACTTATTAATAACGTCTTGTAAGCAGTGGTGGTTTTATCAGGGTCTTAGACATACCTGTACGATGATTTAGAAATAACTTAACGGGGTTTTAAAGATTAAAATGTGAAGCTGAAAAAATAATTTATTGAATGCAAAGTCTTCATTCAAATTCTGTTAAAATATGTCTGGAAATAAGAAGTCATCTCATTTCTAGATATATTTTGACAATATTGGTCCTTTTAACTTCATTTGTCACGAAGCCGACAACAACGTGTCCTTTCCGTTGTCTATCAATGTAGGTAAGTGTTTTAAGTTAAAAAATGTTAATTAAGTCCTTATTTAAGATCTCTGTAAGTTTATATACATATATATATATATATATATATATATATCCCCACCATGATTCAAGCCTTGTCGTGGCAGTAGAGCTTAGTAGCCTGGGGTGATCCAGGCGAAGCCAATTGAACCGATATGTCCTTGCACCCCTCTTATTAGAAGAGGGGGCTTAAAGATCAGGATTAGAAATCGCTCTCGTTGCCCCTCTTATCAGAAGAGGGGACCTAAGGGCAAGAGGCAAGAGGAGGTGGTGTTTTTGCGCACGGGGCTAGGGGCGAGGATGGGAACCTCACCCCATTGCACTGTCCCAAAGTCGGTGGGGTTGTCCGGTAGTCCTGGGTAACCCTATCTATGGAGGTAGAGTCGGTCCCTTAGGGGTCTGACTGGCCGACGCGGTGTCCTGACAATTTGTTGTTCCGGGGCACCTCACCAAGGGCGGTACTGATGGCACTCATGTTGGTTTTTGTGGGTATTCGGCACTATAATTTAGCGTGAGCCACACACACCCCTGGACCCCACCCAGGGCCATTTAAGGCGCGTAAATGCGTTTCCCCGCGTCGACAAAAAAAAGTAATGAATAGTGCATGGCACCACATCCTCCTACGCAACGGAACTGGGCCTACACGACCAGGGAGGTACCTCTCGCTCACATAATACCGACGAAAAGTATCATCTTCAGTACCTCGTTTTGTGCACTTTGTGAGTAGCCGGTGGGCTGAATGGTGGTGGCCGGTAACATGAAGGCCACGCATCGGCATAGTGATTATGTGGATATATATGTGCGTTGGTAGTCGTACAAGGCTTCGATTGCTCCGATTATAAATATATATATTAATAAGTATTTATAGTATTCAATACAAGTATGTGGCCAACTACTTGATATACTGGCACGCTACTCAATCAGTACGATGTAGATGTAACTCGTATTTGTAATCGCGTGCCAAGTCAATTACAAAAAATCTGTTAGACTATTATAAATTATATGCCAGCAGGTCAATACCGACTAGTGACCTCATGCTGGCAGATCGGGGGCACTTCAGCATTGGCGCCCTTTGGATACCCAGGACAGGTGGTAAAACATGTCCCCGCGGAATTTAGTGACTAAGACTTAATATATGTTTAATGTTAACTTACGAGTTGTGGATGTAATAGTACACCTCTGCCTGCCTCTTCGGGGATAGCAGGTGTGAAGGTACTTTTAATGTAAATGTTAAACGATTTTGACGTATTGCATTAAACGTAGCTTGCGTCTACACGTGTGATTCTCACCATAACGCAGCGGGGCAGACACTGTGTCATTTATACAACTTTTGATTTCTTCTTCTATGTCGTTGCCTGACGTTGCAATGAATTAAGATCTGTGCTTCCTTTAGTAAAGAAATAGCAGTACATATTGTTGTTACCCACCGACGCCAATAAATAATGTAGATGGCACAATGGTCATTCCCTCCTTTCCTCCGTGCCTGCAACTGGCGACCGGCTACTTACATACCGCACGAAACGCGACAGTATAGCTGTTGGTTTACAACGGTGTCATGTTGGAGGTACCTCCCTGGTCGTGCCAAATCAATGAAGCTGCAATGTAGCATGCCTCTTACAGAATAATACTTAGCTAATAAATATATATGTATATACTAACCATCCCACTGGACCGGAATTCTCAACGTTTCACGTCCGTGCATCAACTTTGTAATTTTCTACTACTTTCAATTAAACAATGTTATAATTTACCGACCATTTAATATCGGACAATTGGGTTCCCTATAAAAAAGTTACTAGTTAGATTAATAGTAGGTTTGAAAATTATCTAAAACTTATACCAGTAATCCAGTGGGCCACGGGCTGCTTAAAAGCCATACTAATCGCGACAGCATAGCTGTCAGTTTACGGAGGTGCCATGTGCGCGAGTGGTTGCTCTTCTGTCCTGTCGGGCCAAGTCGGCTGCAATGCTGCGTGCCAACTTCCTACTACAGTTTTTTTTCTTTTTTTTTTCTTTTTTTAGACGTACGTCAATTTCTATGCCCATGCTACAGCCTGCCTGCCAGATCGGTTTGACGTATTTTAACGTATGAGCATTGATATGCAAAAATACCAAGTTACACAGCCCCCGTACCAAAACAGTCCGTATTGACGATGTGTATAAGGAAAAAATATGTATTTTGAAAGTACAACTCAAAACCATGCGCGTAAGTTTGACTTTGAAAAACAATATATATAACATATGCACATCTTTCAAATAAAATCAGCTTTGTAAAAACGACTTGAATACATGTGCGTCAGGTTGACTTTGCAAAAAAAGTGTTTACGTACAATCACGGACTGTTTCAATGACAGTTCAGTATGAAATCGTGTATCTTGTATTTTTATATATCAAGGTACTACTAGCTATACTTTAATATTTAAACATCTCTTGTCGCGATGTTCGTCTGGGATACTAACTTTATTCAGTTCCAGTATATGCTATATTTTAATTCGATGAAAGACCACCATTTTTCATTGCCAAGCAAAGAGTGACCTGGTCATTTAGTTTAACATAGAGGAGGGATTAAATAAAAGTTCATAAGGTGAAAGCGCTATCTTAGAATTCGAAAATAATATATAGTCGAGTGTCAGTCTTTACATAATCCGTCATTAGTCGCAGTCAATGGTCAACCAAAGTATCAAGATTCTATGTGGTGAGCTAAATGCACGTGATGATGGGGCGAAGAATGATGGACGACAGCGTTGAATCTGAAATAAAAAGAAATATTAAGTACCAGCAGTCCGTACCAGCTTCGCGAGGATATTTCACGAAATATGGCGAAAATTCATTGATTTACAAAAATATAAAAATTATGTTTTTTTTATTTCGGCCTCGTAAACATTACACAGTACAATGGTAACAAATTAAACTTATGACAGAAGAACGTCTGCCGGAACCGCTAGTTGTCAATAATTTCTGTAGGTAAATGAGTGTTTACTTTGATATTTTTAACAAATTTTAGTTACACTATCGAAGTTTTCATAATCTTTAAAACGTTTAGAACACGTTATATAGCCAATGATCATTACTCACAAATTGGGACTGTAATAGTAAATGATTATTCAAATCGGTCCTACTCCGAAATTACTGGACCGATTTTGTTTACATTGAATAGGTTCAATGTAAACAAATAAACAAGCAAACAATATTTTTTTTCTTTATAACATTAGTACCGAAGTATACGAATATATAAGCGTGACTGCCAAAGTCAACGAGTACTTCGTGTGGTCTCAGGTTTCTCCAGACTCCAGAGTTTCAAAGAAGCGCAGTGCCGTGCTTTGAAATTTGTCATTATTAATGTATTCATATTTTTTTTTCTTTATTAACTTTTAGATTATTATTATTGCTCTATAGGGCGTGGAATTTCGCGATTCCTCAATTAATCAATTTAAAGACTATTAACTCAAAATATCATAAAACAAGCTTATGTTGATATCTAGATGCACCAAATGTTAACTTCTTGGCTTTTACTAAGAGGTAGTGCTGTGCTGCATTGCAGGGGAACTGGGCCGCCACCTCTCACATGATATCGGCGTAAAAAAACATTCAATGTCGCGTTTCGTGCAGTTTGCGAGTAACAGATAACACTGGAGAAAGGAGGGCAACGCATCGGCATATTAATTATGTGAATGTTGGTAGTCGTAAAAAGTCACGATTTCTTATTTGCCTAACTCCATTGCCTTTTCTCCTATATTACATTAAAAAAAAATCTTTTCGATTACACCGAACGCAAACGCGTGCACTTATCTTATACTAAAAAAGAAAATTTGGTACACAATTTTCCGTATGTAACAGCAATTATGTACGGACAAATTACTCTTACAATGTCGGCAATAATGATGGTTAATTGTTAATTCAGCTCATTGCTGTTATCACGTTTTATTGATATAAACGTTAAATGCATATGTGTATTTACAACTACGTATAAATGTGAGCGGGAGCTAGGAAATAATTATAAATGTGAGCGGGAGCTAGGAAATAATTATAAATGTGAGCGGGAGCTAGGAAATAATTATTTGCCTTTTCAAATAGACTAGTGCTCCCTATTCTATTAGTACGATCTTAATGAACAATCGGAGCCTTTTTGGGACCACCTAATTAATATGCCGATGCGCTGCCCTCATTTACCCCCCACCACCCAATGGGCCACCGGCTACCCACAAACCGCACGAAACGCGACACTGAAGATGTCCCTTTACGGCGGTATTGTGTATATGTGAGCGAGAGGTACTTCCCCTATCATGCTGGCCCAATTCCGTTGCATAGGAGGATGTAATGTCATGCGCTACGCATGGCACTACCTCCTCTCATGCAGCATGGCAGTACCTCTTCCTATTTTTGCCTTATTTTGATTTAGAAACGTATTTCATTTTGCTGATTAAATGATTGAGCATATTAAAAATCCACCCATATCATCTAACGACCGCGATCACAGGTTCGAATCCCCCGCAGGCGCAATATGCACTCTATAAATTTACGTATATAATGCATTAGCATGACTCCGCGTTATCACCCTCGTTACTCCGGCCCCATTAGTCGTAGTCAAGATATATAACCTATAGTCTTCCTCGATAAATGGACCATTCAGCACGAAAATATTTTTTCACTTCGCCCTTGTCGTATCTAAGTTTAGCGTACGAACAAACCAAGTCTACAGCTATATGTTATTAGAATAGGTGGCAATTGGAACCCACAACGGTTCAAGCCTTGTGGTGGCCGTGGGGCTCACACTACTGGAGCCCACCCAAGACCACTAAAGGCGCGTAAATGCGTTTCCCCTCGTTAAAAAAAATATGGCAACGGGAACCTGTCTATAATTAATTTCAGCATGAATGATTGAGTGGCCGCGGCTTCGCGCTGTAAAATAAGTCAGGTAGTGAGGTGAATTATAATAATATCCTCCCAGCTGATTATCGATTAAACCATATCTACAGACAGCGAACAGCGCAGGACATATTACAGTGCACAAGTGTGCGAGACAGAAGTGCACTCTCTATTCCCTTGTTCTCCTCTCAATAGGACGACCGAAGAGAAATCGGGCGCAGGACCGATGACCTAACGTGCTTTCCTAGGTACTGGTACTTCCCGGCTTTGGAATGTTACTAGAAATTGAAAAACCTCAATAACACCTTTTCCCTCTGGACTCGAACCCGGGTCACCATGACAGTAGTTCAAAACGCTCACCACTCTACCACGAGGCAGTAAATATGTGAACAAAGATATATATAGATAGTCATACCCTGTATGATCGTCGGCTTTGTATTCCACCTTCCTGAGGCGGCCATCTGGCTCTATGAGCTCGTAGCCGCCGTGCACCACGTCACCGTGGCGTGACTCGTGTTGCGATTTCACGTCGCCCGTGTGATGGTCGTGAACGGAATAAGCAAATTTGTATTCAGGGAAAGCCTGTAAAAAGAACATACATTGCAAGAAAAAAGTCATATTTCGGCCACTTCTTTCAGCGTAAGCAGTAAAAACGGAGTATTTAAAAACAAATATATCGGAATTATCGGCGGTTCAAAATTCGGCTAAATATATAAGTATAATATATAGTGTAAACCAGAGCCAATAACTTCTGTCCCTTCAAATAAAAATCTGGCTTACTTATGTTAACTTACTTAACCTTACTTTGTAAGGGCAGTGCAGTTTCTCGGCTACTAAGCACATACTTCTTAAAATTTTACACGAGTCAGAATCGGCTCGACTACGAGCCGAGATCGCACACGACCGGTTAGCTACCCCTACCGTAGGCCGTAGTCAATACTTCACGACCGCTGTCTAGTCTCACGCACCACCTTTAGAAGCTGTTCTGCTCAAACGAAAATTAGAATGTCAAACCAGTCAGCTGGTTTAGCTGGTACAGCAGTACCTTATCCGCCCGGATATGGCGCTGCTGTTCCAGATTTCGTGACAGTTCACAAATACGTGAATTCAGTTCACAAATAATTTCTTAATACGTGAAGAAAAAACTCTGCCATCTCCTTTTTAGAAGAATTGCCCGAATAGAGGATACTGAAATTATATATAGTTAAAGGTTGTATGGAGAAGATATGCAGATAGATAATATTTTAATATATTAGGAAGAGGTAGTGCCATGCACAGTGCATGAGACTACATCCTCCTATGCAACGGAATTGGGCCGACACGACCGGGGAGGTACCTCTCGCTCACACAATGCCGCTTTAAAGTAACATCTTCAGAGTCGGTTTGTGAGTAGCCAAGTAAGAGTGAGTGTAGTGAGTGAGTAGAAAGGAGGGCAACGCATCGGCCTAGTAATTGTGTGGATGTTCATGGGCCGTATTCATGAAAAAGCACCGATTTCTCGTCTGCTCCCCTATTCTTCTTTTTTTTATATATTTTACTTATACTTATTTCTTTTTTTATATATTTTACTTTAACTAAATAAAACGATACGCTCTCTACGGTACGCATACAATGCACACAACTCGTGTAATACATGTGAGTCACACGACATTTCGTTTTTATTTAGATACCTACGTAAAGGTTTCATTTCAATACACATTCAAACAGTATTTGAATTGTTTTTTCTTATAATTGAGATCGAGGTTCGTCTCTGGGCGATCACTAGTAATAATAGATAAGGGAATAAACACTTACGTAATGATGATGATGTATCGGAATATGAGGCTCGTGGATTATAGGTACTAAGGGTACGTGATGATGGATCGGAACTGGGTGATGAATCGGTATTGGGTGATGAATCTCTATTGGGTGATGATGTCCATCGTGTTTGATCACCTCCTGGTGAGACACTGCCGGGTGGTGATGATGGTGAAATGGGAATATCGCATTACTGGCCGATATTAACATAAATGCCACGATCAGCTAAAAAAGAAAAATAATGAAAATTACACACACGCACACACACACAATTTTTGTATGTATTGCTTTGTTTTTCTTGAAATTTTATTCTAGTTTTGTTAAATAGTATACTTACATGCTTAATGCAATTTTTTTTTTCATTTAAGATTTTTAATTTTTATATACAATTCTATTTTTAAAACACCAGCACGTTCTTAGGAAAAGGTAGCAAAGCTCATATAACTTTATGAATCTGTGTCCGATTTTGTTGTTACATTTTTTTTTCATATGAAAAATAATAATTTAAAGATTGGCTTGAATGTCGCAAACTGCATTGAATGTTCTATAATTGGGATTGAATTTAGATCGCTGGGCGATGACTGTTTCTGAGTTAGAGTTATTGAACTATAAATACTTACTCTATACATTGTTATTACACAGAAGCCCTAATGGTAAACGTGAGAGAACAGTCACTGTGCGCCTCAACCCTACACAGATAGCTTATATAGTAATAACAGTGGGAAATATTAGTGCAAAAATCAGCTGTACAATTTCTCATGGTTTGCTAATCGTAATCATGGCGATTATGTAATAGTATGCGACGGAATAGGGCCGGCACGACCGGGGAGGGATCTCTCGCTCACATAATACCGCTGTAAAGTGACATCTTCAGTGTCAGTTTGTTGTCAGTGGCGAAAGGAGCGCATCGGCATTGTTATGATGTGGATGTTCATGGGCGTAGGTAGTCGTGAAAAAGGCTCCGATTTCTCGTTTGCCCCCTATTATAGATAAAAAAAGATGGTTTATCATACAATTTGCTTGTTAGTGGCTAATTGGATTTGGCAGCGAAGTAGTTGTACGGGAAGAGTGTATCTATGTATTAATATGAAAAGCATAAAACCCTCTCTTTGGAGTATCGCGCTGACGGAGGAATATGAAATTTGGCACATTTTTTTTGCACATGACGATAGTAAACTTAGCCGAATTTAGTGTTATTTTTTATACGTTATAGTATATAATATTTTAAATACGTTCACCGCATGCAACCGATGCAAATTCGCGCGCCCTAAGAGCAAAGACCCTTTGCTCGTAACCTGTGCGGGCGAGTAGAGATCGCCCGGTCTAGGTCACCGTATGTAAGAATTTTAAAAAGTACTGAACACGCTCTGTGTATTCGTAGTGTCTTACCAAACACTCTGTATATCAGCATATTAACAGCTCGAGGTGTCATGATTACTAACAGCTCGAGGTGTCATGATTATTAACAGCTCGAGGTGTCATGATTATTAACAGCTCGAGGTGTCATGATTATTAACAGCTCGAGGTGTCATGATTATTAACAGCTAGAGGTGTCATGATTATTAACAGCTCGAGGTGTCATGATTATTAACAGCTAGAGGTGTCATGATTATTAACAGCTCGAGGTGTCTAGCCGAAGGCGGCACAGAATGCACAAGCGATGATGTCCACCATCACGATTTATTTAAAGTAAAAAATGCCAACGCATATTTTTATAAAACGAGCAAACGAGCGGTGGCTTCGGCTGATGGCAACACTACAACTAGGTGTAGGTAAAATTTCTACCGTCGTTTAACGATTTAATCATAACACCGATGAAGTTTTAACTGAAATTTCAAATTTCAATTGCGTGCGTTAACTGATTGACAGAACGTCCTGCGTGAGTTATAAGAATACAACACTGTTTTAATACACACGCGTGCAAACACCGGAAATACGCCCACCGCGTATCTAAACTAATCACCTGGCGATGATTACAGTATGTCCACCCTTCACTACCGAGGGACACATCAGTACTCAGCAGTGAGTAATCATCAAGTGATGATAACAGGTAGGTCGGGCCTTCACGACCGGGCTCGTTTCGGTAATCAGCAACGTTATTTGTCAGTTAAGTTAGCGTAGTGTGGTTATTAGCGTGCGAATGTATAAAGTGAAAGAGGTCCAGCAGGGGACCGATAAGGGCTGATAATAATGATGATGATGATGAAATATATAAAATAATTATCTTATAATCTACGATAATAAAATTTCTATGAATACGTTGTAATAATAATAATGTTAATTAATTTTCATATGAAACATAAATAGAATAAAAGAGCTAATTAATAAAAAGCTTAAATTATGTACTTTCGATCGCATAACAACGACTTTAGTACTATTCGTTTCGTCAAGCTCGTGGACCCCGATGATGGAAGGGAAATTGGGTAAAGACAAGTACTGCTTAAACTCTGGCTTTGCGGATGTTCATGGGTAATAGTTAATATGGGGCTACTCTCTACAAGTAGCGCATGAAACTTAACAGCATATGCTAGGTTGTGCCTGCCTAAGAAAAAGCAAGAAGCAAGACTAATCTGTAAGTATCGTGACGTTTGGCAATTAGCCGTCACGGAACGGAGACAGTTCTGTGTGTGTTGTTGATGTGCTGTATTCAGCAACAAATCAGCAATGGCGTATCTCTTACGGTTACATATCAAATATTTACGACGTAATGTCAATTTTACACAATGTTGTAACTTACGTGAGACACGCGTTTTGTGCAACAGGTGTAACGAAAGAAGTGCAACAATAGAACTTCCATGGCAATAGCGTTGAGAACACGGGCCTTACAATGGCGACGAAAACAAATATAGTACTTGTTTTGTTTGTATCGTTATTGCTGTACAATTATCGCTTATTTCTAGTAATGAGACATTGACCAACTGTTTGTTGTCTTTGGTTACAAAATTCTTACGACCTACAGAGAACTTAAAAAAAGGACTTTAAAGGATCATACAGGTCGAATTGTAATTCCCTGTATGTTCGTTTCCTTTTGTACGTTTGTCACGCGATTACGTCAATTCTGGACCGATTTTATATGTTTTTTTTTTGTTTGAAAGGGCAAACTCACGAAATGATTCCATCATCGCATAGATTATGATCTGACGGTGAGATCACGAAGAAACAAAGGACAATCCTTACAATTCAAATGCGCATAGGCATTTTTTTTCCTAGACTTTCCAATGTTGAAAAGATAGAAAAAATTACGTATGCTTGAAGTTATTGGTGCAAGGCTATTGGTGCACTATGACGCATATGATGTGGCAGGAGCAGACGAACCTGCCTTTGTCTTGGCATCAACCACAAACAAATGTAATTTTTCAAAATTACATTGACACTTGTATAGATTGATCGTTGATGTCTTAAGTTTACGCGAATGTAAGTCATTACAATAAAACTACTTTTACAAATTCTTAGTTTATTTAATTATTTATGTAGCTCGACGTTCCAGAAGCTTTACAGCAACCATCAGTCTACCCGTGACCATGGTTGCTGACCGCGATAAAGTCCGTAAAAGTAGTTATATTGTAACAGGTTGATCGTTAGTTTATTTCCAGATTAATTTTGTTATTTTTGAAGACGGTTTGATTATTTTTTTGTAAAAAAATAATTTTTAGGGTTGTACCTAGCTACCCAGCTCATATGAAAAAGAAACCAATGTACCGTGAGAGGCGTCAGCACGATAACTCATTAAAATAGACGATGTTTGATCTAAATATATTGTCAACGACTGTATATTTAGTGTCATGCTGCATCACTTTGTAGCGGTTTATATATTTAGTGTCGTGCTGCATCACTTTGTAGCGGTTTATATATTTAGTGTCGTGCTGCATCACTTTGTAGCGGTTTATATATTGAATCTGCTTGTAGAGTTCGTCGATTTACAAATATGCGTAAAGTTTTTCGCAATACACTTCAGTTTCAAGTAAAATTACTGTGGCCTTCATTTTGTTACTTTATTGCCTTTTGGATAAAATCCTAAATACTACGCCTACGCCGGCGTCGGAGGTGAACGTACCTACTAGCGTATTTCCGATATTCTACTCTTTCTAACGATATTTCTGATTTCCATTATACGGTGGCTTTTCGCAGACTGAGACTAAAATGGCACGTATTCATTTATTTTGTTTCTTTTTTTTATGGAGAGTATCTTCTTTATTTTTAATGTAATCGATTGTCCTAAATGAAATCTGGAAACATGAGGAATAACCACCACGTAATCGTTTTCGAATAAATAAATAAATAACTCTTTACTTATGAGAACACACTGCGCAATACAAGGAAGCTTCATATAATGTTACACAGAATAAAAATACTTAATGTATTTTATTTGCCTAGGTAGCAGTTCCATACTGCATTGCAAGCGAATTGGGCAGGCATGCTCAAGCAAGTTACCTCTGGCTCACATAATACCGCCGTAAGGTGACAATTTCGCTGTAGGGTTCCATGTGGTTTAGGAGTGGCCGAAGGCCCATTACAAAGGAGGATAACGCATCGTATGCGGATGTAAATGAGAGTCGGTAGTCGCCAGATAGCTCCAACTGCTCGTATGTCTCGCAATAATATATATAAAAATAATTGACTGAAAAAGTTAATCTAGACCATAACTGCGAATTAATTATAAGCACTTAACAATGGCACTAGATTAATGTTTCTGAATTGTAGTTGTATAATTATAGTTGTATAATTATAGTTGTATAATTATAGTTGTATAATTATAGTTGTATAATTATAGTTGTATAATTATAGTTGTATAATTATAGTTGTATAATTATAGTTGTATAATTCAGATAAAACTATATCGCCTATTTCGTCACAGTCCAGTTTCCTGACCTGGACCGTACGTATGTGTGACTTCAAAGGTGTTTTCGTCAAAATTAAAATTAGCTCGCTACAATAAGATAGCGGCATTGAGGAGATTAAGTCACGTGGGTGAAGGTAAAGGCCATACCTAATGCTGGTGACGGTCTGCAATGCATCGAAGCATCGAAAAATTAATTAAAGTTCTGAGTTAACGGCCCTTTGTGTAATTTATTAGTCGCTCACTAGCTAGAAAAATCCCGAGGACAGACATACAAAAAAAAAAAATATATATATATCCGAAAGTAACATTTGAAACTGAAACTTTGAGTTCTTTGTTTTATCTTTTACGTAAAATTTTATGATTCCAGGGAAACATGAGTGTATAATAGATGTGTTCCAGGGCAAAAGAAATAACAGAAAAGGCCGTTACTTTTTGATACTCATATATATATATGTATATATATATATGTACAATAATTTCTTGTACCTACTCTTGCTTAAGACATAATATCGCAACTTTCTCAAGTAAATAAATACAATAATGCTTTCACAGTGCTCTGGTTTTGATTTTTATTGAGGTCAATGTCTTAATTAATAGAGTAACAGTTTGATTGATTACAATGTTAGTAACTTGAGGTGTAGCAATCATTGTTTTTTTAGTATCGCTGGGAAATTCATTTTCGAGCTGTTGCCGGCCCTGGATGACAGGCAATCTATAGAGCAGCTGGAAGGTTGATCAATCAGAAGGATTGCCCCGCACCACAGGACAGCCCCATCAACTTTGGAACAATGCAGTGGGGTGAGGTTTTCATCCTCGCCCCTTGCCCCCTCCTCTCTTCTTATAAAAGGGTTACAAAGCGCATCATATGCAAATCAATTGACTTCGTCCAAGGCGTCTGTTATCACCCAGGCTACGGAGCCCCACCGCCACGACAAGTCTTGAACCACGGTCTCATTCACTGTCGTGTGTGTTATTCACAATTTTAAATTGGATAGCCACCTCTAAGCTACTAGTCCTACACACTGGACGAACCATAGTTTTATCAGAATCTTTCAATTTCTAATAACAGTCCGAGCTGGGGAAGTTGACGGTGCTCACCACCGAACTTCGAAGACCACATTAAGTCGTCGGTATTGATTGATTTATCTTCGGTCGAATAGAAGAATGAGGGAACAGGGAGTGCAGGTGGGCCTGCGTACACGTATGTGCACTATAGTGTGCGAAATTCGACTAGGATGACATCATTATTATCATTAATCTACATATTTAAAGTGTAGATAGGCATCAAAATAAAGTGAACGCCTACAATTACTAGAATTTTTGTTACGACGTAATTACCTGTGTCTATTATAAAATTTCAGGCGTTATGGTTATTTATAAAATATTTTTTTCATTTTACAAAGATGATATTGGCAATCCCGACTGTTCAGATGATTTGACCCTTTCTTTCGAAAAGCTATGAGCACCAAATTTCATGAGTCATGACATACATTTTAGGGGATTTTACTCATTAATGTTATGCTCAGGGGCTGATTTGATCGAAATATTGAAGCTTATATCCACTGGCATCTGAAAATAAGCTCTTTGTTATTTTAAAAAGCCAGTGCCTCATGATTTGAGCGATCATCAGAAAGAAACGTCTGTTGAAACTTGTGTTGCCGTGTTGAATCGATAATCTGTTAAGTAACGCTAAAACTAACGTAATCAAAAGACTTACATTCAAATTACAATTAATGTCCTAAGTTTACGCGAATGTTACTCCTTACAATAAAACTACTTTTACAGATTTTATATAATTACTTAACTAGCCCGACCGTTTCAGAAGTAAACATAATATATTTGCAGCAACCGTAGTCACGGATGGACTGTCATTTTTAACATTGCTAGGGATCATATATGTGAACATACTACATTATTAAGTAAAATAAATTACTGTTACGTAGGTATAGAAAGAACTTAATTACATGTAATATATTTTTTTCAATTATCGAAGACCTTCAAAATAGGCGTACTTATGAATAACCCGTGAATAGAGTACATAATGTTAATTATAGACGCCAATCTCTCTCAATGCTCTCATGCACGAAAATAGTCTAAAGGTGCGTCTATGCTGTTCTCTATTCTTATGAACATTACAATTTTGGGTTCATCCAAAATGAGGCAAATTATAGCCAAGTGATTTTCGCTCGATAAAAACCACCTGGAATGTCCATCTGTTGTCGAAACAAGTCAATTCATTGTTATACTTTTGTTTTGAAATTTCATAAATTTGATACGACGAATATGAATATATCGCACATCGCGTCTTGTGCGAGTGTAGTCTTTGGCAAATGGGGCGAAATAATATAATGCTTGGTAACATTCGTACTCTCATTGGAGTAGTTTACAGTGGCGACCTCGTGGACAACGTGTGGTATATTGTGTTGTATTTTGTATAGAACGTATTGAAGGTTTGTACTTCTTGACGGTTATTGAATATGCCCATTGCATCATGATCATGATGTTAATATACTTGTTTTTATATGTCTTCATATCAATATGAACTATTGGAACAGTATTTTTAAATGCGGACATATTAAAAATATATTGAAACAATATGTGCGTTGTGTACACAGCCTTATATAAAAATAAATGTAGCGGCTATTTTATTGTTATGGCGTTTTGAACTGAAGGTCGTCCGTTCCAGTCATCGTCTCTATTATCTGTATCTCAACCTTTAACTTTGTATCTACTTAGGATTATTGCAGTATCGATTCGGCAAGTGCAAGTTCTTAGGGTTCCGTAACAAAGAATGGGACTCCACTGTCCGTTTTTTCTGTTCATGTCCGTCGCCAGACTGCATCTCATGGCCCGTGATGGCTACACAGTCGAAATTTTACCGATTATGTATTTCTGTTACCACTCAAATAATGAAAATGTGTAGGGAAACCTCGAACGCGACTAGCATTGAACCGGGTTCTTATTGCAGGGGTGATCTACATTATCAAGTAATTAAACTGCTCGTTTACCAAATCGAGTAGTTTGATCACAATAATGTAAGAATCAAAGTTTAAAATATTAAAGTCTCATTCACATCATTTGAATGTCCGTATGCATCCAACGCCGCGTATAACCTTTAATGTTGAAAACTTAACATCGAATACACACTGCTCTTTGGAATTTATTTGATCGAAGGGAATTTTACAGTTCCTTCAAAAGAAACAACATATTTCTCCGCGACCGAAAACGTATGCCAATCCTAACTGTCGGCAATTTATGTGGCCGACAGTTAAATCCTGTTGCATTCGTGCAAATCTCCATCAATAAAAATTTATATTTAATTGAAAAGCAAGTACGCATACTCAAAATTAACAACAATAACAACAATCAAATGAATATATTTATCAAATTGTTCGAAGTTCCCAAAACCAATTAATTAATTGTGCGGCTACTGATTGCAAATAATAAATGTAAACACAACATTACAACAGCTTCTTACGTAAACAAATTTAAACTACACTTGTTGAACTAAACAATACTTCTACAAGACAAACATTGTACGTTATTGCCGGATATAATTCCCCATTTTACGGTATAGGTTTGTGCAATTCGATCATATTGATGTCTTAAGTCCACCCGTGACCGTGGTTGCTGTAAAGCTTCTGAAACGTCGGGCTAGATGAATAATTAAATAAACCATGATAAAATCTGTAAAAGTAGTTTTATTGTAATAGTATTTGATCTATCAAAAATATCAAGCAAAAATTAAATATTCCATTACACTTACTATTGCCAACAACATAAGTTTTATTGCATTGCAGTGAGTATAAGAGATATTATTAAAATCCGAAGAATGATGTGGCAATAAAGATAGAATAAGAAAAAAAGAATAACAAAAGAAATTTAAAAAAAAATGAGTGCAAAATCTTTGAAGATTGAATTGTGTAGTCTTCCAAAATGATTTTTTTCTCCGTTTTTTTTCGACATCATGTGATTCACAGTCAAACATGGTGATTTTTTTGCAGTATGAGGGGAAAACGAGAAATCAGAGCTTTCTACGACTTCGACGCCCATAAACATAAGCATAATTACTATGCCGTTGCGTTGCCCTCCTATTCTCCTAAACGGGCCACCTGCTACCAACAAACCGCACGAAACGCGACATCGTAGACGTCATCAAGTGATCGAGATTTCGATCGGAGGTACATCCTGCTGGCCCGATTCCGCTGCAATGTAGCATAGCACTACCCCTTACATATATTTCATTTTACTTATTATTTCCATCAACAAAGTCTTATTTCATGGAAGTGAGTACAAGAGATATTATTAAAAGCTGAAGAATGATGTAGTCATTGAAGTAGAGTCAGAAAAAAGAATACTAAAAGAAATTTGAGAAAAAAGTGGGTGCCAATTTCGGAAAAGAGAGCCAGAAGAGAAGAAAATTTTTGGAGAACAAATTGTGTGGAGAAAAGTTAAAGCGGGAAAGTTGTATGAAGGATAGTTATGAGTCACTAAATGCAACCTATTTCGTTTACAAGACAAGCACGACTAACCTAACCTAACATGTATGTCTTGTTTCTAGGCACCGTCGCTCCATCTGTTGGTATAAGGTGGGTCAGTATATTAAAGTCACTATAGGCTATTGAAAGTTTTGCATCGGCCTTGTTCTAGAAGTTTCGATAGTATTAATTTAAAACCGGATGACACAAATTACATCTTGTACATTAACCAATTTTACTGTCTATCAATAATCTATTAAGCGCACAAGGATTACAAGAGCGCTGTTAATCATTTTGTGAGTAAGTTCCGTTGGTATTAACATTTACGTCTAAAAGCATTGTAAGTGAAACAGAAGCGGATTTCCGACCTATTGTTTCATTTAATTTCCTTTTTTGGGGAACTGGGATGCCGATATGATTTGCAAGTAAAATCTATTTATCTATGCCGTGATAAAACTTTGAGTAAGTCCCATAAGAAGTTAGAAATGAGTTATGACGCATCATGATCGTGTAATTTCAATTTAATTTAATATGATAAGGAACGAAATTTTTAAATAAGTCTTTTTTTTGTTTTTAATATGGTATCTGTTCAATATAATTTGCTCACTTGTGAGCAAATTATATTGAAAAGATGCAAAGTTATTTTCTGAATTTTGTAACGCGCGGAAATATAAATTTGCAGCGTCACTGTGGGCGTGGTCCGATGATTTTATCCACGACGTTACAACACCAACTAAAACCCGGACAAAATGGACGAAGGAGTAGACATGGGGCCTATAGAGCGCAAACGCTAACACAAAAGGAGAGCTAATGTCCTGATGGGGGCGGGTTCTAAGATTTGAAACAACTAACTTAAATCCTAAAGTGAAAAAAAATACAGGACTTTTTTTCACTTTAGGGTTTAACGGGACAATATTCGACGCTTATTGGCGCTGCGAATACTACATAGCACCCGTTAATGCGTGTTCCATAATTTGTGTAATAGCATTGATTTACAAATATACAAGACACACGATTTTACACTGAACTATCATTATGTAGAGTTCGTAACAGAACATAAACATATTTTTTGCATTTAAATGGTTTGATTTTAAGTCGCTTTTATTTGAAAGGAGTTTCTATTTGAAAGAAGTGTATAATTTCAACATATTTTTTCGCAAAGTCAACTTTATGCGCATGATTTTAAGTTGTTTTTGTAGTGCATAATTTTGCGTTGTGCATTTCTTTTGTATAGATGGTTCTGCGGCACTGCGTATCTTGGTATTTTCATGATTGTATAACGGTGAAGGGGGTATGGATCCAAAGTTACGATCCTTTCCATGCGCCAGTAATTCATGTCATCGCCGAAGCAATTTTACCTACCGCGTGCGAGGCGCCCTCAACGTCATAGCCGGGAGACTAGAGACACCGCGGTTTCTGTGGTCATGAAAATGTTAGTTAAATTAGCTATTATGAAATTATCTTATAGTCATGCATCTCTCCTATCTAGGGGAGAGACCGGTCCCATTTTCGACTCCAAACCTATACTCATCGCCTGACGAGCACTCATAGCAATCGGATGAAGCTGCAGCAAGTAAGTGGTAAGCATGTTCCACTGCAGTCGTGAGGCGCTTGGTTCTCCCTCCCACATAAAAGAGATAGAAATTATCGTAACGACCCGACTGGCTGTGCCATTGGATGATGATGATGAGATCATACGTCTGACGGACACAGAAGAAGTAATGGATGTAATAAAGAACTTTTACTTAAAGAGGGCCCCGGGCCCGATGGAATAACCAATAAGGCGCAGAAACAGCTGTCTACCGTTATTATACACCTCCTAGTGTGCATTATAACGCCCTTCTGGCGCAATCACATTCCCAGACATATGGAAGGAAGCCATAGTGATCGGCATACACAAACCGGGGAAACCCCGGGTGGGTAGTTACCGGCCCATAAGTCTCATAAGCTCTTTAGGTAAAATCTAAGAAAGGATAATTCTCGCACGCCTAGAAACCGTGATACGAGAGAAAAACCTATTTAGAGACGAGCGTTTCGCATTTCGCGACAGCCTAAGCTGCCCACAACAAGTACACCGCTTCACGGAGTACGTACTATCGGGACTCAAAAGACAGAGCCGGCTACGCGGCACGGGCGCTGTCTTCTTTGATGTAGGAAAAGCGTTTGACAATATTTGGCATAAAGGCCTCATCTTCAAACTATACCAGTTAGGACTGCATGACAGGCTGGTATTGATCGTAAACAACTACCTAGCAAACAGGCAGTTCTGCAACAGAGTGGAGGGCACCCTGTCCTCCCCTCGTCCCCTCAGAGCCGGTTGTCCACAAGGATTGGTTCTCTCTCCCACCCTCTTCAATCTGTACACTAGCGACATACCGCAACACCCCAGCGTCCAGCTGGCGATGTTCGCGAATGACACAGCACTGTACATTAGATACCTCCCCAACTACGGAGCCAAACTAGTCCAAAAGGCCGTCACCGAACTCGGTGAATGGTTCCTAGAATAGAGGTTAATGCGGATAAGAGTAAGTCCATACTCTCCTCACTAAACCACCCCTCGCATAGACGAGGAAACATGCCTCCCATCCTGCTCTACGGTAACGAGATACCTAGAGCATAGACGGTGAAATGATTTTGAGAGTCACTCTCGATAGGTCGATGAGTTACAAGAATCACATAGATAACGTTCTGAAAAAGGTAGGATATGTCCTTTTTAAACTCTATCCTCTCATAAACAAAAAGAGCAAAATGGCTTATAGACATAAACTCACTTTGTATATTACATGCATTCGACCGATCATGTTGTATTGCAGGGCAGCATTCGGGCACATATCCCCCACCCAAATAAAACGTTTGTAGAAAATGCAAAATAGATCATTACGCATGGCTAGTGGATGCCCCATGGTACTTCCGAAACCTCTACCTACATTGTGACTTTCAATTGACCTCGATTAAGGGACATTTCAAAGAGCTGTCTCAAAAGTTCTTTGACCGTACTCCAAATCACAAAAATAAATTAATCATCCAAACTTCGGAATACGATCTGACGTTACTAACCGACTCCCGTCGGCCGAAGCACGTATTGCACGATGCCGACGACGCGATCGCGATAGCAGTAGCTAAGTCCGTCCAAGAACACAAGCAAAGAAACACCAAAAAAGGGAAAAGAGGGGGGTATATCCCCCTATCGTATCCCTAAACCTGAAGACACAAAAGTCCTCGCTAGTCTGTCGATCTGTTGAGGCCGGACAAGCGCCGCTTACCAGTATCAGGTCCCTCCGGAAAAAAAAAATAGGAGAATGAGGGAACAGGGGGAGCACTTGCATCCGCGCACACACTTGAGCACTATAATATGTCGTCCGCGGTTGGCTGGCCTCTACAGATGGCCGCTGTGGAGGAAATTCGGCTAAGACGGCCATATTATTATTGTCATTATAATTTAGCGATAAATGTCTAAAGTGCTATTTGGTGGCGTTGAAATGTACGATGGTAACTTATTATGTGCAAACTCAATTGCGTTGTCAATCTCATACATCATGCATTTGTCAACAGTTGACTTGTAGTTAAATAATGATCATTGCGAAATGTCCTATGGATGGAAATTGGAGGCAATTTATGAGCATATCTAATGCATTGTTTGTTTGTTGGTGATATTTTGTTGTTTGTGTTGCAAATAAACATTGATTATTGCAATGGCGAAGGAATAATATGGACAGATTCCCATTCTAAGTGGCGGATAACGCCCGTAGGTATATACAATTTCTATGCCGCATTTTCTTGAAATGCATGTATTACGTATTTTTTCTTAATGTTAGTGTATATTGTAATATATATAATGAGAGGACACTAGACTTATACGTCAGCAAACGTGTCTAGCTTTTTGTCTCTCTTTTTCATTCGTTTCTCTGTACGCAATGCGTAATGCATTCTCATCTTCCTACTCTATAAACCAACGCTAATACTCAACGTTATAGGGCTGCCCATGCCTTCCCTACTCTATGGTTATAATCTCTCTGGATTTTTCGTGACCGCGCCCGCGTTTTCGATTAAAACGCAGTATGGAAATAAAATATGCTTATAAAAAAAATAGTTTTTGAATTTTCGAGAGTATTCCGAGGATGTGTATTTTTATGTAACTTGAAATGTAACATGTTGATTGGGGCGATAAATGAATGTTACCTTGAATAGTATCCGGGTGCTTTTAAAAGTAGATTTTACGTGCAAGTATTTTTTTATTTATTCCTTCCTGTTTGAAAATATTCTATTATCCGAGTTCGTTTGCTTTCTTTAATTTACCTTTCAGTCATATTTTACCTTACATATACAATATGACATACATGTTTCATTATTATGATCATTTAATCATACATGGTAAATGCAATGTGATCTAAATATTAAATCAAAACACACAATTAAAAGGTAAACATTAATACTGTTAGATTAACATGATATGTTACGTACTTGAAACATAAGTTCAGTCAACTTAGATTTGCAGAATACTAATTGCTTGATTAAGAGGTCATTTTGAAGTGGCAATGGGCTGGTCACACACTCGGAAGAACAGATGGCAGATGGGCCAGTAAGGTTCTGGAGTGATGGCCGCGTTAAGGTAAACGAAGTGTTGGTCGACCGTTCACCAGGTGGGAAGACGATCTCCGTGCTGTAGCCGGTCCGGGATGGATGCGAGTAGCAGGAGATCGGTTATGTTGGCGTTCATTAAAAGAGGGCTATGTCCAGCAGTGAACCGATAAGGGCTGATAATTATGATAATGATAAATTGATTGCTTGATTTTCCATTGGGAAGGAGGAAGGGAGGACAGCACATCTGCTTGTCAATAATGCTGATATGTATTTAATTTACTAATTGTACGAGTACATTAATTATTATCAAAAATCAAACGGACTGCGGTAAAAACTAAACAACTTTACATATACCTTTTCCGTCCATGGACATCCGCATGATTGCTACGCAGAGGCGTTGCCCTGTTATCACCCTATCACCCCCCATCCCCTTGACATCCGGGCACACACAAACCGCACGAAACGCGACAGCAACGCTGTCACTTTACGGCGGTATCAAGTGAGCGAAAGGTAACTCCCCGGTCGTGCCTGCTACATTCCGCTGTATAGGAGGACGTATTGTCATGCACTATGCATGGCACTACCTCCTCCTACGGAGCATGGAACTTTAGCAAATCTTATGAATTAAGCAAACGAACAGGTGGGCAGTGACCACCTAGACTAGGTGTCTTACAGACGCGTTTTATTGAATTATTTCACAAATACTCATTGCAGTTACGGCTACTTAAAGTCCGGTATTTTATGCTATGATTAACTATACGTGTAAGGTAAATATTTATTGCTTGAGTAAAGTATTATTTTTTAGTAAGATATTAAACAGTGACCAAGACACGTTAATACTCTAGATCATTAGCAACACGGTGCGATTTCCTTTTAAATATTGTTGTTCCGTTGTTTGTGGTGAGGTAATGATACCACCGCAAAGTGACGGCCATGTTGTTGTTCGGCGCATTGGAAAGTCGATAGGAAGGAGGGCAACACTGCATAACGAGTGTGTCTATGAGCGCCTTTAGTTATCAAAGGCTTCAGCTGCTCTAAAAAAATGCACCGTCAGCGCCTCAAAACCGTACGTATAAAAGTTGTGCACATGTCAAATTATACACTTTATAAAATCAACATAAAATAATGTGCACCAGTTTGACTTTGCAAAAAATATTTTTAAATTATGCACTTCTTTCAAATAGAATCTACATTATAAAACCACTGAAAGCCATGTGCACAAGGTTGACTTTGCAAAAATGTATGTCAATTTACAATCATAGATGTTTAATACGACTGTTGAATATGAAATCCTGCATCTTGTATTTTCGTAAATCAATGGCCATGAAGATAAAAAAACTTAATTTCATTAGGTACAATACTTTTCAGGTAACCTCGCGCTACCACGCCTCTGCCGCTGATTGACACGTTACGTTACTTACATTACATTTATACAATTATCGTAATAAACAATTATACACTAATAAACTTTTTAGGTCATTGCACAGTATGCGCAACATTTTTGCAGTGGGCGTGTGTTGTGCAGTAATTACCATTAGTATACCAAATAGAAGCAGACACGCAAACACGCGTGTATAATGATACTAATTATTTTGGATCATTGTAACGAAACGATTCAAGGGTAACATGTGAATAAGGCGTCCGTTACAACGAAATTGATTACAAAATCGTACGTTTCGATGGGGGAAGTTTTGTAATAGATGTACTTTGTGGTTTTTATACTGTAAGGGGTCAGCAGTGCTGTCGCGTTTAGTTCGATTTGTGAGTAGCTGTTGGCCTATTGGAGGGAAGGAGAAAAGTAGCGCAGCGCATCTGCATGACAATTATACGGATGTCTTTTGTGTCGGTAGTCGTCAAAAGGCTCTCGTTGTCCCGCCAATGCTATAAAAAACGAGCGGTCGTATTGTTTCGATTTGTAGCGCTTGCAAGGAATTAATAATGAGAATAGAGTGTGTAATTTTAATACTTATTCGCAGGGAAATGCATAATCACTCTTTTTGCTACCTCGGGAGGTATTATATTAAAGATGTCGTTTATTTTTAATGATTTTATCAAGTATTGGTTTAATTGAAATTGTTTTGATGTCGGAGAAAATTAACTTCTATATATTATAAATAAGTGATTTTGTAATAATGTCGACCATCGTCATTAACCTCGTATGGAAATAGCCAAAAGGTACGTAAAATCACATAATTTTGAATTCAGGTGATGTTTTGTAATGTAATAAAGAGATTTTTTACTCTCGCTTGGAAATGTATAAAATTCACCATTTCAATAACAAGGGGCTAATAAATATATACCTTAAATTTTAATCCCGCAGGGGAAAAGCTTAAATCGTACTAACAACTAATTTTAGTAGCATGTTTTGAAATATTGAGGCATTTTGGCATAGGACAGTCATGGAAAGTAGATAGGAAGGAGGATTTATATTTTTGCATTCCTTTTTGCCAGGGCAATGATTTGCGTGTACACATATATTTGAAAAAATATACAGAAATTACACGTTACTATTGCCACAAACTAAACAATTATGACAGGACAACGTGTGTCGGGACAGCGTAATAAAATAAGGTATTACTGATCAGCAATTATTATTTTATTTACATTTCAGTATAAAAGTTATCACAAATTTATATACACATAAATATCACATTCATACGTCAAACATTAATATTTGTTATCCTAGTCGTTTAGTAGTGGAGGCCGTGATGTCCGTGGGCGATGGGCGCGTAGGCGAGGTGCACGGGGGCGGCGTGCACAGGGGCGGCGTGCACCAGGTGCGCGGAGTGCACAGGGGCGGCATGGAGCACAGGGGCGGCGTGCACCACAGGGGCATGGACCACGGGCGCGGGGTGGTGGCCGGGGGTCTTGTGGACGACGGCGTTGAAACTGAAACAGCGAAACAATTATGTAAGTGCACGATAAGTAATTGGGAATTATTAATTTTATTAAAACATTTTCCCCTATTATTTATTAGCAGAACACTGCTTGCAATGCCCGACAAAGTTTAATTGAAAGACATCTAAGGAATGCCGGGTTGAATTAAATCTATGTTTCATGTTACAGGGGGACAAAATAGCAGTCGAAGTCACTTGATGACTACCGACACCCATAGACACCCTCATAATGTTTTGCAGACGCGTTGTCCTCCCTACCTCTTCACCTCCATAGGGTTACCGGTTACTCGTAAACTGTAATAGTTGCGACAGCGAAGTTGTCACTTTAAGGCTGTACCTTGTGAGCGACTGGTACTTCCCGGTCGTGCCCCATTCAGCTGCAATGACGCATAACATCTCTTATAAAACAGTAATGTAGTTGGTAGCTTTATCTCTGAATATCTTCTTCATCTTAAGATCATTCGGTCGTATGCATTAAATGTTACATTTTGGTGTACTTATTAATTATTGTAATAATCGCAGTCTATAAAATGGATTTCAGGCTGCATAAATAGATCAGTAGTTTTGACAGTAAATCTTATATTCCAGAACTAAATTGTGATCGAGCATTCGTCGCCGTCATCAGCTGGAATACGACCTTTGGGCAGTAGTGGCTCGATATGGACCGTGAAAAGTCGATTAGCATTTGTAGATGTGTGCAACAATTAAACTTACCCATGATGATCATCAGCGGTGTATTCTACTTTGCGCACTGAACCGTCAGGCTCGACGAGGGAGTAGGATCCATGTACGGCGCCACCGTCGCGGCTCTCGTGCTGGGACTTGTGGTCTCCGGTGTGGGGGTCAGCCACGGAGTACGCGTAGTCGTATTTGGGGTGAGACTATAAAAAAAAGGTATAGACAAAAGGTTACTGGGCGGTGCTCGCTAATCGAGAGAGTAGAGTTTGATTTCAAAATCTAATACCGCGAGGGATACTGGCAGTCCACAGGAGTCCACTAAATATAACTTACACTTGTACTTTATTAGAACAAAATGCTTATCAATAAATTTTAGATTTATGAACTTAAAATATTTCTCATAAGGCTATGAAAATATGTCCATGTCCGGTATTAGAGACATGACAGTCGTGACTCTAATACTGGCAAATCCCAATTAAGACCGGTCCTTGAAAAGTACATTTTAATAAGTTTATCCACATGTTGCTTTATATTTCTTTCTTAAATCACATCAATTGTACTTTGGATTGTATTCTTTTATCTAGCCATTAATAATTATTGGTCTTCTGCTAAGTTTTGTGAAGTTAGTGATAACATAATATGCATTATACTTAATAGGTGTGATAAAATACCTCTATTATCATAATAGTTGCTGCTTACGAAATCTATCAGCATCATAAGGTATATAAGTAACATATTACTTACGTATTCATGACCGTGGGCAAGAGCAATGGGGGCGGCGTGGACCAAAGGTGCGGCGTGGACAAGGTGAGCAGAGTGGGCAATAGGGGCCGCGTGGACTATGGGCGCGTGAACCAATGGAGCAGCGGCTGCGTAGTGGATGGGTGCGTCATGACGCACGATGCTCTGAGAAGAGACAGCAGAGCCATGGTATGGCAGCAAACCCGCGTTGGCTGCAGCGAGCACAGCGCCCAGGATAACGATCTGTAAAAGATATAATGTTAAATTATGTTTTTTTGTTTTGAACGTGTAAATAAAAAAGAAGTGAGGGTTTCATTTTTAAAAATGTCTACTGTTTTGTTGAGTAAACCAATTAATATAAAAAAACAAACCCCCTTTTCTTTTTTCAAATTTTATTTTGTATCAAAACGTTCGTAACTTACTTTGGAGAACATTTTGTGGATATCAATGTATGGTGACTGATAACATTATAGGGCCGAGCTGGACTTATATATGAAAAGCAAAACGGAGACACTGTCCTGCCGATGGTGGGGTTTGCGGTCACTTTAGTTCCGTAACTTTGACACGACGAGGTCATTACTTTACGTGCCTTTCTTAATTCGCGTCCTCACAGCCGCCCTGTAGCAACAAATTATTTACAACGACGTTGCGTACATGTTAATTGATTGGAATGAGCTGACGTGAGTACTTACTTGTTTTTTTTGTCTCACAACAATTGGTCTTCCTACACAATAAATTATTACGAAATTAGCTATACCGGCATTTCATTTTTAAGTATATTATAATTTAAATCGTTTAGCAGTCTTCCGTGAATAAATTATATACAGAAAATTAAAATTTCTCATTTGTGTTATTAGCAAGGTAGTCCACAACTGATGTACACATCAGAAATTTAACGGGTCTAACGTTTCTTTTTGGCTGGGGCGGGAACGTTTTTTTTCTTGTGGGGAAACACAAAACATGACGGTGTTGAGTTCCAAATATCTACCTACACTGATACGTACCCAACAAAAACTTGTGATGTATCGCAGTTCTAAAGAAGGTTTTGCTATGCTGCACTGCAGCGGAATTGGGCCGACACGATCGGGGTACCTCGCTTACATACCTAATACCGCCGTAAAGTGACATCTTCAGCGGAGGAAGGCAACGCATCGACATAGTAATTATGTTCATGGGCGTAGTCGTAAAAAGGCTCTGATTGCGCGTCTGCCCCCTATCCTATAAAAATCCACGTTCCGTGAAGAGGGACTGATTACCCCCGAAAAGGAGACACTCCCATTGAAACGGGAACAGTATAACAAGTTTCCAGGCCAACCCTCGTCCCATGCAAAAAGCTGCCTCCTGGGTCCAATTAACTGAGACATTATTTTTTTGTAACAGGAATTTGTTTTACGCACAGTCCAACCTGACCAGAGTAAGCCGGGGAGACACCACGGCTGTTTGACATTATATGAGGTCGGGTGAACTGGACTATCCATACTAAGCTAGATGCAAAATGTCAACAATATTGTTGGACCCCATTACATTATTTATAGCAAGTCTATTATGATGATTTATGAGACGGTTTGAATTAGATTTGAATTATCCCACGAATGATTCCCCAATGTCCACAGGATAATGATTGATGGACATAAATCAAAGTGTTCTTTATAAGTTTTAGTGACCTGCATAATTTGTTCATGTGTAGGATCGTATTGGTAATGACATTATTGCAGTACAACGCATGTAATTGAATTTAGATTTCTAAAGTATAGGGGGCGGGACTTCAAACGGGAAGTTAGACTGTTTTGATCGCTACTGACGTCGGGCACTGCACTCCTTTCTCCAACCCCCCCATGGACTATATACCATGGGACTATATATGGTATATAGTCCATGGGGGGATATGGGACTATATACCTTATAGTGAACATCATAGCTGTCACTCTACGGCGGTATCATGTGCGCGAGATGTACCCAATCAGCAATAAATTATTCACTTTTTAATCTTCCCTTTGCCTAATTATGACTTCTGCGTTAACATTACTCTTACTAGAGCCCACCACGAAGCTATGTCTGTCTCATCTCGAATACAGCCATCTCAGCTACAGTTGTGATATGAGATAGTGCCAAGCTGTATTGTAGTCTGACATATACGAGCTAGGAGGCACTGTCAGTGACTGTTTCGTGCGGTTTGTTCGTTTCCAGTTGCCCACTGTGATGCAGAGCAGAAGGGCAACACTGCATAGCAATTATGCGCACGTCTAAACCGTCGGTAGTCATGACATTACAACTACTATTCGTTTGTTCCTTAATAAACACATAGGATGTTTTTATATCTCGAAAGAATGATAGAACAATTTCAAAATAATACACGTAAATTATCGAGTCCAACTATTGAAATACATACGAACGTTTAATTGTGTATGTTTACTTATGAAATGTTATGTCTTATCAAATGGATGCAATTAATTTTTCGCCAACAAAATGTTACAAAGTACGCTGGTAATATTATTAAAGCGAGCTATTACGGCTACCTTGCGTGTAGAGCAGACGAGCGTTTGTGTCTACAGAATAAGGGGGGCAAACGAGAAATCGGGCCTCTTTACGACTACCGACATTCATGAACATCCACATAATTACTTTGCCGATGCGTTGCCCTCCTTCCATCCCAATGGCCACCGGATACACACAAACCGCACGAAACGGGTCACTGTAGATGTCACTTTACGGCGGTATTATGTGAGTGAGACTTACTTCACCGGTAGTGCCGGCCCAATTCCGTTGCGTAGAAGATGCAGTGATGGAGGCACTACCTCCTCCTATGCAGCATGGCACTACCTCTTCCCACTAAAGTGTGCTCTTAAATATATTATAGAATACGTAGAACAGTGACTTGTACTACAAAAATCTATATTAATTTAATAAACCTAAAGATGGTTGAATATCTATCTATACATAGAGATACTCAAAGTATATAGGAACTAAAAAAGTTTGCTGGGTGTACCTAGCATCGGTAACAGAACATGTTCCGAAAGTTTCTAGAACATTTGTCTGTTTATCCGTTTGTTTTATCGCGTGATGCGCGAAAAAGATAATTGGAATTTGATGTAAACTTTATAAATAGAAAACGTCTAACGCAATTGAAGCCGCGAGACGATGCTAGCATATAATGTCAGTAAGAGCCATATTGAATTTAAGTGGAATTAGGTCGGTACGAAAGCGAGATTTCATCACTTCGTTTGATACCAGCTTAAATGTCAGTTATACAGCGTTTTCAGTGGTTTATGAGCTTCCTGTGGCACAATGGAGAGAAAGAGTGAAGGAATGCAAAAGAATTTCATACTAGTTGTTCGAATGTATGTTGACGTCTATCACGTCAACATACATTAAAATACCTCTCAACGGCGTAACTGATCGCAGTAACGCAAATTAACAGATATTACAATAATTATTGTGAAACCTGCATAAAATGTCTGTTTAAGTCGAAGGAGTGAGCAAATATCAACTCGCCCCATTCGACCGTATTCAACGTAGAGCGACTCGAATCGATGACGACCAGGGTGTTTCCGTGCAGCTCATTGATCGTTTGACATTACGAAGAGATGTTGGCTCGCTCTGCATCTTCTACCGCATCTACAACGGGGAGTGTTCCGAGGAGTTGTTCGGATTAATAGTAAAGAGTATTCACTCTCAGTCCAAGTTCCACCGTCACCACCTTGGTGTCCGAAAGTCTACAACTGTGTGTTTCAAATGCAATTTCCTACTACGCACAACTTCGATGTGGAAAATGCTGCCACCGAGAAAAGAGCTTACTCCCATCTTGAAGGATGGCAATGCGCCTGCATAGCCTCGGGTCATGCGGATGTCTACGGGCGGAGGTAGTTACCTACGACCTGCTCGTTTGTCCCTTATTCTATATAAAAAGGTTTACTTTCCGTGTATCTTTATTCATTCATTTCTCTCCAAGCATTGCGTACGTGACATTAGATAGTCAAATATAGTAATGAATTCTCATCTTCCTTCTCTATTAATCGACGCGGACACTCACAGTCATAGGCCTGCCTATAGCTTCTCTGCCTCTATCTCTGGGGATGTTTCCCGTACCTGTGGCCTTTCTAATGCACTTCGAACTAAAAACGTTCGTCTACTCTGCCCTAATTGCCCATATTAATGGTTTCCATCAAGCGATACTTAGGCGTCATAATGAACGTACCTAAATAGCCATGTTGACGTTATGTTCAATTTTGAGTTACACCTTTTACCATACGCCATATATTATAGTAAACAAAAATATAAACCTGCGTTTAACTAAATGTCCCGTTAAGTTAAACTAACTAAAAGAGGTTCCACTTACGAATGTACCTACAATAACTTTAACAATATCCTTATGTTAACATTTTCTTTTTGGGTCTCGTAGCCAAAGGGTAAAAACAGAACCCAATTAGTGATATTAATGAGGCTGCGATGTCTGTTTGACCGTCTGTCTGTCGCCAGGTTATATATCATGAAACGTGATAGCTAAGCAGTTGAAATGAGAAAATGTATTTCTGTTCCCGCTATAAGAACAAATACATCAAAATAAGGTAAAATAATTATTATGGGGTCCCATACAAGAAACGTATTTTTTTAATGTGAATGTAATGGCACGAAACCCGTTGTGCGCGTGTCAGACTCGGGTTTGGCCGGTTTTTATCAAAACATTTATTGTAATTGCGAATCTTGAAATTCTAATGCGCTATCGAGTTTACATGTGTCAATACACAATTAATTATTTTGATAATTTTACAGAAGACTGGTTAGCCACCGAGGTTATATACTCCGAGGTTTGTGTCTACACAATTCTTAGAAAATTTCAACCCTTCTGTCACCTCTTTGGGTACAAAAATTAAACATACAAACATAGTTAAATTATCTCTTAGGCTATTTACTACTTCCCATAGTTATGAGAAGTAGTAATATCTTGCAACGTACATTTTAAATACATTGTTTCCGTTTCTCAAGGTTCTCTGAAGAAATTGCCATTATAGGCCGTGTTAATATTGTTTAATCACGATATAAATAAATATATTTAAAAACATTAACAGCCACGTTAATTATGTGCTATTGTGAAATGAATTTATAGTAATTAATTTAATCAATTCTATGGATAACAAATTCCATATATTAATATCATCGTTATCATCATTATCAGCCCTAATCGGTCCACTGCTGGACATGGGCCTCTATAGCAGGAGATCGACCGTCTTGGCGTTCATTGAAAGAGTCCTATGTTAACATATAATTAAATAATAATTATTAACTAATATAACTGTGAAGGATTAACCAAGTATTTGTTTTGAACTGTTTTCGTGATGCTAAAAACTGATGCTTCGACTTCTACCGGGAAAAAGTCCTGAGACCACATCTAAAAAAATGTGGATGTCTATGGACGTCGGTGGTCATCAAAATGCTCCAATTTCCTCGTTTGCCCCCTTTTACTACAAAAAATATCGCGGTCAACGATTAATTGAGATTGCCATTTGGTATCGGACGAATGATCTTGCCAAAAAACTGAATTGTTTAATTAATTAAAATAACATTTATTATACAATAATATACAATTAAATACGAATACTGGTCATGTACTATTATGATGATAACAGAATATGAACCAGCGCTGAAGATCGTAGCGGACGGCCTCTACGAGGGTGATGTTGTCGATGGTAGTAATGGCTACGATGCTGATGCTGATGGAGATGAAGATGTGATGGAAGTCATAAGGAAGATATTAAAGATGATGATGTTCTATAAAACCATAAAAAGATAACTGTTATTGTGCTTCTTTTTCTATTCTCTAAATTTTTAAGGAGAAGTCTCTCCACTGCTACTAAAAATATATGAAAAGTACTACACTTTAAATAATACCTCCTAGCTGAATTTCATCTACGGCGGCCATCTCTGCAGAGACAAGCCAACTGCGCAGGACACAATTAACGCACAAGTGTGCAGACCCGTGCACGTGCATTCCAAGAATCGGGAGAGAAACACAATTTTCCGACTTCACATTATTATCAGAAATTGAAGATCTCAATAACGTATTTTCGTTTAGCCCGGACACGAACCCAAGGCCTAACGATCTAACATGTTTACGAATGTGCCACGAGGCAGACACTTCAATTACAGAACCATTGACGGTCACCAAAAACACACGACGATAGTATTTCAATAAGATTAGGAAATCGCGAGATCAAATGGCCTGACCGCACGGTGGTTAATACAGATAAGTAAGGCATTATTAGGAGGCGCTCAACCTCAAGGCGCTGTCGCAACGACATAAAAGATACCTATTGGTCAATAGTAACCCATTTATTATTAAATATGCACGCTAGGAAAAAGTTCAACATTTTGCCGAAGGAAAGATCGTTATGAAAGGAAGAGAGGCGAAGGTATAATACAATTGAACGTTTTAGATGTACATTGGGTAGTCAAGTGGTAATTTTCAATCACAACCGTGGGGTCTTGGGTTCTGGTCTAAACTTGCCCCTCACAAAAACCGCCGCGAGTGCCGTCAGAGCCGCCTTTCGTGAGGCGCCCCGTAACTACAGCATCTTCACCAGAGCAATTCGACGGCTAGTCAGTCCCCTAATTGATCAGTACGGGACAACCCCATCACCCTTGGGACAGTACAATGGGGTGAGGTTGCCATCCTCGCCCCTTGCCCCGTGGGCAAAAGCGCCTCCTTTTATTGCTCTTTTGTCCCCTCTTCTTATAAGAGGGGTACCCTCCCTCGGTTTGATTGGCTTCGCCTGTGTTCAGCGCCAGGCTACGAAAACCACCGCCACGACAAGGCAGACCTTATAGCTCATAGCATACATATTTTGATTATAGTTCCATACGGAACTTGTGAAAACATTGCACGATTGATAACGTGGAAGTACAGACCATATTATATCATATGCAAATGTCCGACGGCATCATAACGTGACCAAATCAGTCGGAATATTACCGAAGCAATTGCGTAAAATACGAACAAAAAAGCAAATCCTTAAAAAGATAATTTCCTATTCTTTTAATTTGATCAATCAAAACACATTCACCTAAAAATCATTTTACTTTTATATTCTTAGTTGTGCAAAAACGTATGCATATAAAATGGTATAAATTTACCAAAAAATACACTACAGAACAAATTACCAATAGAAATAATAGCTCCTTCTTCACCTGTACGTGCTTGGTGATCATGGACCGCCACATAAAGTATGCATGTAATTGTCTAATCAAGAGTAATGAATGAGATAACGTTTTTGTTTAGCCAACTTTTCTTGCTCGCTGCGCCGCCAAGGTCTCGAAAGTGTTTCCTTTATCATTGACGCACGATTTTGACCACACCGTATATTATAAATGGTTTTTTTTTTTATTGTTAACAAGTTCCAAAACTGTTATCAGATATTTGATACATTGCAGAGTAAAGTAGTTTATTTTTATCATTTTCGAATCAGTTTGTTCACCGAAAATGGCTTAACGCACAAATTATTTTTTGTAATAATCTTGTTAACCGTACCTTAAGTGTTGCAAAAGTATTTTTAATATATTTTAAATAGGTTTGGTTATTGAAAGTGGAATACATAAGCATCAGTCAAGACATATAAGTAATAAAACATTGATAAAATGTTGAAATCGCATTAAGTATTGATGTCGGTCTCTACTTGCCTAAGTATAAATATAAAATAATAATATGAAATTTCACTTTGTTTAATTTTTTTACTCTGTAGTGATCAAAATGGAAATAAAAAAATCTTAATATGTACATACATGTTTTAATTTAAAAAACCATTCGGCTTCGAATAAATACAATAAAATATAAAAAATGTTATATTTGAATTTGGAAGCTGTAATTTTTATATACGGTTAATTATTGTATTTTCTCATTTTGGCGCCAATACATTGTACAATTTTGTGATACTAAAACGGAGTGGGGTGATAAAGAGCATGAATGTATGACACAAACTAGGTATGGAGCTAAATGCAATTTTTAAAACTCTCCATACACTTGGTATTAGTCAAATATTTCTGTACCGGTACAATAAGACTTCCCTGTTCATGACAGTAGTGTTCGTAAGAAAAAGCTGATCAATGCAGTCAGGGAAAGAGTTCGAACAAATCCTGTACGAAAGCAAAAGATTTATCTCGGGACGTGAAGATAGCATCTATTTTTTATGAGATAGGGGGAAAATGAGCAGGTGAGTAGTGGCTACCGCCGCCCATAGACATCTGTAAGACTCGACGGCTTACAGACGCGTTGTCGAACTTTAAGGAATAGATATGCTCTTTTCTTGAAGACTTCTGAGTCGTATCAGATCGGAAATACCGAGGGAGGCAGCTGGTTCCACAGCACAGTTGAGCGCGGAAAAAAATGGGGTTTAAACCGCACTGTTGTGGTTTTACGGACTTAGAGGTTGATGGGCGTGGAACTTAGAGTTCGGTCGCGATGTCCGAAGATGGAATACTGCTGCTGATAATTACCCGAGCGATTCCTCGGAACACTTCCCATAGAAAATACGTTAAAAGGCGCACCGACACCTCTTCGTAGGACCAAGTATTCGAGCTGTCCGGAAAAAACTTGGTCGTCAACGATTCGAGTCTCTCCACCTCATATGCGGTCGGACCAGCGCCTTGCAAAGTTGCGGTCGATGGGCTCAATTGAAGTACTGACTCACACTATTGAGCTCACCCTATTGAGCACGCCCAGCTTCTTAGTGGCTAATTTAGCTTCCGTTTCCAAATAACCGCTGAACTGAATGTTACTCTATATGCTGACACCAAGTATTCCGAGACCGATGGGTAGATGTTCTGAAAACGAGGAGGTACGATAAAGAGTGACCTTTTAGCGGTAAACGCGCAAACTTGTGTCTTATGGGGGTTAAATTTGAAAAAATTTTGTCGGCCCCATTCCGAGGCTTTGGATAACAAATCCTAGAACCATGTCGCGTATTTTAAGAGATGACTTAGGTCTTGCAGCCTATAAGAGTACTGGTCATTTCTTAACTGACAAATTAAATATGAATGAAGTGGTAAAATAGAAATAACCACTGAAGCGATACGTAAGGGCAGGTCACAGAAAATTTTGTTTACATATGAGAAATTTTTTACAGGTTTACAAGATTCTAACAAAAAAAAAATGACTGTATTTATGCTCAAAGCTCTAAGGAAGCTTCCCAATCAGTCTACAGAGTACAACGTGGGCATTAACCGACTTCGGTAATGGTGGAATGTTAGCTATGAAGGAGTGGCTGAGCTATATTTTAGTGAAAAATGTATCAAAACACATGTACAAGTGTATCGAGATACCATTCTTAAGAAGTTAAGCCCCTTAATAACACATTGTCCATCCGAACCAGATCATAAAGCTCGATCCATCCAATCTAGGTTGAAATGAACGTTCCAGACTTGATCTTAGCTGAAGACTACCCTTCACCTGGTCCCGACCTTAATCCTCTGGATTATGAAGTCTGGTCAGCTTTAGAGGGTACCGCTTCATCTAAACGCCTTGATAATTTGGAATCCCTGAAATAATCGATACGATTTTCAGTAAAGAACTTCCTCGTGGAAAAAAAGCTGATATTGAAAACTGGTCTCAACGTTTAAGGATTGTAATGCAGCCAACGGAAACCACTACGAATAGGCTTTTATATTTTTAATTATTTTTTGTATTAAATTAACACACCGTAAAAGTAATAAGCGCTATTTGAAATTAAAAAAAAAAAAACCTTTTTTCTGTGTTACAATATAAGAGGCAGGACTGGGTATAATTATTCGCATAATTGTTACGCAGATGTGCTATCCTCCTACTCTCCTCCCCTACAATTGGCTACGGGCTACTTTTACATGGTGTTGGTTAAATGGTGTCATGTGATAGAGAGGTACCTCCACTTTATTTGATTACTAATGATATTCGAGCACGGCGCTCAACGGTCTGATAGTTCATTAGCCTTATCAACAATCACGGAACTCAGCAAATATTACGGCAATGAATTTAAATTTGCTGTTCTGTGCTATCTTTTACAAGTCGGTTTAATTTCGCACTTTTCGTAATGCCTATATATCAGTGCCAGTTCAAAAAAAGGTTGAATGGTGGAATTTCGTTACATTTAGTTAGATTTTTACAATTTATTACATTTATTTGTATTACGGTTATTTATTAAGGCCAGTTTACACGACACGAGCCGATGCTAATTCTTCCTCCATTCTTTCAAATTCTTTTGGTGTAGTCTTAGAATATTTTTGTTGCTCTGCATGTGTTCACAAAGATTCTATGGAATATCTTTTTATTTTAATAGTATAAGAGGCAAACGAGAAATTTAACCCGTTTAAAGGCTAACGACGCCCACATACATTCGCATTATTGTCATGCGTTTCCCTCTTTTCCTCCTACCCTCCAATAGGCCATCGTCTACTCACAAACCGCACAGAACGCAACCTCATGGTTACACGGCGGTGCCATGTGAACGAGGGGTGCCTTGGTTATGCTTGCCCAATTCTGCTGCATGCTGTACTGCAGCCGAATTGGGCCAGCCTTGCTCATCGGCTGGATCACATATGCCGTCAAGATGACTTTTGGATGGCTCTGTAACCATACCAGGTGATGGACTCTGGATGAACATTATTACGTGTGTAATGGCAAGCAACTCATCACAGAAGGACGCACAGAAGGTGTCCTCATCTCATGGCCTTCGGGGCCGTACTGAATATTATTTGTATCTAACATAAGCATCAGATTTCATTATAAGTCAGACTAAATAAATCTCTTGACAGACACGCAACAGGTCCAACCTACCTCTCTTACTTGAATTTATTTCAAGAATGCTAATTCGCTGGATGTAAACGGGACTGAAGCGTTCGAACGGTTGTCTAGAGCATTTAGAGTTTTCGGATCTGCTTCTGCTGTCACAGTCAGACACAGCAACGAAAATAACAAGCAAAGTATTAGTTTGAACTAAACACACAATAAATTCTAGCTCTTTGTTCTAGTCAACTAGTGAAGTCTAGTAAAGGAAAGCATCGTGAGAAAACCTGGATTCCTGTATTCGAATTCGACGTAATCTAGTATTGGACCTGGTTTTCCTTGTGCGTTACTCACCAAATCCCCTAGATCGGGCCGCCGACCCCAATATCATCCAATATAGGAACGTGATAAGTCTATAATGAGGAAAAGAGTACTTAATGACGGTGGAAGACACGCCAACTGGATTGCGTCTGTTCTTATTAGTTGCTTTCGTTGCTAATTAGAAAAGACTACTTTAAAATACGAGTAGTTTCTTTCTATTCATCACAATATTTTTTTCAGTACCCGAAGATTTTTTATATTGCTTTAGATTATAATCTATATATATGTACCAAAGTTCACCCTATCCCGTTAAGTAGTTTCGATTAGAAAGTTTAACTATCAGAATAAATTAGAAAACGCTGGTTCTGGGAAGTATAGCTATATATGCCACACTATATATAATATAGTTTGGCGAGATCTATGCCTGCTGAATGGCAACACACTTGCCAGAAGCCGAATGGGCTTTTGCCTCAAAGATCTCCTATTCGTAGTAATATGTATAGTTGGACATACTGCAGACACTAGCAGATGGCAATTTAAAATATTTAATAATATAAATGTTAACTAGATCTGGTGTACTGAAATTTACTCCAGATTTTATTACGGAAACTGTCATTTTGTTTGTTTATTTCTTCATAAATACGCATTATGACGTATATTAGTGTGCAGCTGGTGTTTACTTCATAAAACTGGGTTAGTAGTAGCAATGCGGTAGTAACGAAATGTTATTCAACATCATAATTACTGCAACCGGTCAGTTATCTCATGACTGGGCCGGAGACTGCGAATTTAAATACGAATGCAATAGGCCTATTTCTAGACTAATTTGCTCTTACACTATGCTTGGAAAGAGTGTAGAGAGAAGTGAGAAGTAAATATAGTCCTAGTATTAACCCAAAGGCAAGTATATTTTTGAATTAGCCCCATTGCACTTAATGATAGTGCAGATGTTATTACTTTTGTAATAAATATAATTGTTACTAGTTAAAGAGGACCTATATTAGGTTAAAGTTGTTGTAACCAAAGCAAGTCGGCTGAATTCATCTTATTTACTAATCAGGGAATAGCAATAAATGATAGTACTGCTAAGAAGTATGGCGGGAGGGCCTGGTGTGGGTCTTCCCACAGACTCAATATCAATGCTTCCCGGCCCCATCTAGCGGAACCACTGGAGTACACCTAGCGTGGGGTTCTCACCGAGATCTCGTCTCGGAGTAGGTCTTGGCATAAACCTCAGCCACAAGCTCCCACGGGGAACGCCGGCCGGAGCAGTAGCTGCGACCCAGGTAAGAAGTATACCCTGATGTAGAAGATTTGAAGATTCTAATGGAATGGCAATCTAAAAGAGTAAGAGCGACTTGAATATTGACCAATTTGTTTATTCACAGCTCGAATGTTCCTTGCAATAGTTGGGTTTATTTACTGATTTCTATATTCGAACATCGCGACAGAACTAGAAGTTCCATGGCCACCACCTCAGAATCCGCCTTATCTGCGGTTCAACCATTCCTTCCGTGTACAACACTACTACATTCGCTGATTCCTCGATATTTCTAGTTTGAAACGGCTTAATAGTCTTCTAGAAAAGTTCATACTTATTTCACAAGAGCCAGAAATACGTTTGCGAGTAGCTTTGGTTATGTCAATAGGCGACAGTAATCACAAACCACCTACCCATTTAGGCCCCATCACAAAAAACAAACGTCACCAAAAGGAAATCAAAGAAAAGACTAAGTTGAAAATAAAAATCAGTTCCATCAAGTAGAATTGAACTTCGCAGAAATTTTAAACACAAAATAATGTGGCACCATCCGAAGATACTGAATACCACCAAGAAGCTCATCACCAAGGATACCGCACAATAAAATCAGGGAGAGCAGAGAAAATAATGACTTAATTATATGTTTAATGAAACCTAAAAGTTTCATTATACATGGTGTATAAGCCTAGGCGAGAAAAGAGTCAGTAATAACTATCATCGCTATTAGTCGTAGCGACATACACCCCCATAAATGGAGTATTCAACACAAAATTATTTTTTTAATTCAGACTATTACTTACTGAGATTAGCGCGTTCAAACAAACAAACTCTCTTTCTTAGCTAATATTTCAACTCACATATTATGTATGTATACAAGATGTTTTCATGAGAACTCTCTGTACAGAAAATGGGTTAGAAACTAATAGCAAGTAATAGAGGCAGGTGGGTATTATTTACTTTGTCTTAGCCTACTATTTGTGAATTTCATTACTTGAGTTGCACTCCTATGTGTAATACTTTACAAATATGTAAAAAAATAAGGTCAAAGCCTGAGCCAATGAATAAAAATGACCAGAGACTGTTTATAAAATTTATTCATAAATATACAAATAACCGTAGTAGCATCGAATACAAAAGGAACGTGTTCAATTAATCAATGATGGTGGTGTGAGGAGTAAGCGTGATGGTCGTGATGGTTGGGGCTGGAGTTTTGCACCACCGCATGGAAACTGGAACAAAAACATTGCTTACGTTTACAAACAATTCATTGAGATTTCAAAACGTGTTAAACTGGTTCGCCGACACTTGTTTGAAAATAAAACGTGAATCGTGCGGAGGTCGATTCAGGTCATACGAGACCGACCCACCAGTTTGTTTGCCATGTGACAATTGCGTACAAACTGGGTACTGAGATATAACACTAAACATTTGGAAAGGACGTTATTTTTGTGCAATTTGGGAAGTTATGAAATATGTCTGCGACAGTTAAAAATGTTATGTGCTTGTTGACATTGATCGGACAACTTAAAAAATCTACGTAATTCTATAAACATTGCTATAAATATGTTTATACAGTTATATGGAGACAACTTGACGAAGCAAATGCGTGGCTATTCTACAGGAGAAATCGGAAATTATGTACATTCCGTTTGTCTTTTGAAATCGGGATGGAATATTTTCTATATATAATTTACCTAGTTATAACGTGGAGCTAACATATGTTCAACTGCTAGTACCGCTATCCGCATAAAATCGTCAAAAGAAACTAATTTATACAAGGATATTAATTGTAAAATATACTAGAGCTGGCTAACGATAATGATATTAGATGAATGATCGATACTATAACAGAGAAATTGTGTGGAGTGCTCACGTATTCATCTCTTACTAAGTCCCTCAAGTCAGTAGTAGTTGATTATATAAAACAGACACCATCGGGTTTAATATCATAAAATATAATCGGACATCGCCCAACACACGCCAATCCCATCGCTCCTATACTCCTGTGTCTCCAGTGTCGACAGAAGCCACCACTTGTGACCCTTTGATATGATCTCAGGGAGCCCGAGGGAATGCTAAAAACTGGTTTGAACCCCGCAACAAAGTGCAATGTTTCTAGTCATATCATGTTCAAGCCATAAAGTGTTTGAGAGCGGTGATAAAAGAAACGAAAAAGTGTTGAAAGTAAAATAAGTATCAAACTTACCCAGAATGGTCGTCGGCAGAATAGGATACTTTTCTGACGGAGCCGTCAGGTTGGAGCAGGGAGTATTCGCCTCTTACCACATCACCGTTACGTTCTTCGTGTTGAGCTTTGTGGTCACCGGTACGGGGATCTTCAACGGAGTAGCCAAATTGGTATTGTGGGTGGGACTGGAAAATAAAATTTGTTAAACAAATTATGATTTGAGTGAGAGGTAGTGGCATTCGCGCACCCGAATCGGGCCGGCATGACCGTTCCGCTCACATGACATTAAAGATGGCTATGCTATGGCTTTTCGTGCAGTTTGTGAGAAGTCAGTGGCCCTTGCGGATGGACTAAGGGCAATTCATCTCTATAACCATTAAGAGTGCAGATTTTAATGGGTGTCGGTGGTCACCAAACGGCTCTGATTGATCGTTATACCTCCTATCTGGTAAAAAGATAAAAGTAAAAGAAAAGTATCTTCACGCCTTAAGAGGCGTCGGGGATAAGTCCCCGAAGAGGTAGGCAGAGATGTGCTAATACATCCACAACTCGTAATTCCAGCAGATATGCTAGCACACCCACGATTAGCCAAGGTACTGAGGCCCATGATGTCATAGGTGGCAAGCTATAGCCACTTCAGGCACATTCTAATCCCGAACATAGTAATGCGTGCTCAGAATAATCTTATAAATATCTAATAACAGTCGCCCGACCGGGATCGAACCCAGGACCCCACGCGGATAGCGGTCTTAACGGGCGGCACCCGCACCGTTACACCACAGAGGCGATAAACAGTAAAAAGACATTACAAAATATATCTTCACACCAACTGATAAAGGCAATCAGACACAATCTCTGTTTACACATTCAACCGTTCACTTAGTATTTAACAATAATAATATATGGTGCATACATAATATTTAACTGTCTCCTATTTTGTGTGTTACATGAGTTTCAAGACAGTTTGCTTGCTGTAGTGTGTGTGCTATTTATTTTGTTTAAATAAAGCATATTCAATTAAAATTTGCTTTCTATACATCTTCTCCATACAACATTCAACGGTACCAAACTTGATATTCCACTATTCGCGCAATACTTAAAAAGTATTTTGAATGTTTTGATTGGCTTTGAATGTATGTATGTATGTATAATAAGTAATGACAAATAATAATTAGTATTTATGCACTTACATTATAGTTATTGGCGTAACGGCCGGCGTATCCTCCATAAATTCCACCAGCAGGATAACCAGCAAGGCGACCAGTTAAACTATTTCCATAGGGATGTTGCAAGCCAGAGGCGATACCCAGAGGAACTTGAGGTACTTCTCCAGCTAAAGGAGCGCCATGAGCCAATGGGTCGGATACGTGTGGAGCAATTTGAAGAATGTGGGCCGCTTGCGATAAAAGACCAGAGTGTGCGTACGGTCTGATTTGTCCAAGTCCTAAATGTCCAGCTTGAGCTAACTGAGCTGCATGGGGTAAGTGAGAAGCGTGGAATAAAGAAGCAGCGAGGGATAAAGGCGCAGCGTGGACTAAAGGAGCAGCGTGTGCTACAGGAGCAGCAACATGTGGTCGGATATCAGTACGAGACACATAAGAGTGAGCTAATTGACCACTATACGCTAACGCATTGCTTCCGTATGGAGCGATTCGGGACAATCCAGCAGCACCAGCTCCCAAACGCCCAACATGTGCCAAAGGAGCTGTTTGAGAAATATGATCCAGAGGGTAACGATGGGACAAGGCACTAGCATGAGCTAAATGAGCTGAGTTTTCTAAAGGAATTACTTTATTTACGTAAGTATGAGATATAGCACCACCGGCTGCTAACGGATTTCCAAGTCCCACAACTGCATGACCTATGTGACCCCCGTGGTTCAGCCGTAAGGCTGGCGACAAAGGTGATATTTGGCCTGTAAATGGTGAGGCACCGTGTGAACGGTGAGAAATGGAACCATGTGGTAATCTGCCATAACCTATATGGGTGGTTTGGCCCAAATACGGTAAACTAGCTGGGTTCAAAGCCCCAGGGTACAGCGCATCAGGTATATGGCCAGTCTGTGCTAAAGCCAACACCGCGGAGAACGTAATAATCTGGAAATTAGCATTTTCATAATAAATTCATACTTTTTATTTTCGTTTAAAAGGCAAAATTTGCATTCAAAATATATTTTTCAATTCTCATGAAAACTTTTACAGATAACTTAAAAGGATATATCTTCGTGTCTATATTGAAGGTAACTTTTGTGCGTCTAAGCTTGTGTTTGTCTCGTCACTAGGAAAATAATTTGCTCAATATTATTTTTTAATTAAGTTATTATAAGTTAACAATTCTAACATATTAATGTTGATTTTTAAGCAAATTATACTTACTTTACTTAACATTTTTCTTGAAATCCAAATTGCAACTGATGTTCTATTGTCGAAAAATCAGTGGTTTTATAAGAATTGAAATCTTCGGTGGGGTACAAAGAGTGCGGCATCTTCAAAAGATCACAGCACTGCTTAATTAAGGCATTACATTTATAATGTTGTAATTTTCTTTAATTAGAATTTCTTATCGAAATCAAGGTGGATACAACACGAAAATCATATCAGTTGAAGGCTTTGACAATGAACAGGATCCCCTCAATTTATAAGACAACTACAGTCATGATAGCTCTTCCAGCCTCCATGATAATGCAATGCCTACTTAAGGTGCCGCGCTCTCTCCCTCGTTAGAGAGGGAGGACGAGCGGACAGGCCAAGATAATTTAACCGAGGAGGATCTCTGCACCCCTCTTCTTATAAGAGATATAAGGTGCAGAGATCCTCCTCGGTTCAATTATCTTGGCCTGGGTACATCCCAGGCCACTAAGCCGCCACGACAAGGCCTGAACCATAGTAGGGCCATCTTCCTAATCTAACCTAACCTATGAAGCTGCACTGGTCACTTTCGTTAGCATATAGCAGTTAAAATACCCGGTTCAAACTCAAAATATCTTAAATCTCAAAATGCTTCATATTTTATGGTAGATTGAATAAATTGTGTTACGACTTGTGAAAATTTGGAATCATGCTTGGTACTTTGGAGTTAAGTAATTAAAGTTCACCTTATTATATTTGATGTTATAATGTATTAATATCAGCTGGCCGTGAATTATTTGATATAAACAACGGATTTTATTAATCTGCGGAATAAAACATCGGGTTATTCGCTTTCGCAAGTAAATATTTTTTTTAATATGTGGAACTAAATTCTCAACTAAAAGCTTGAAATTTCATTACCGACAGATAATGCACTGTTTGCTGTAGTTTTATTTATAACGTTGCATTCCATTGAACATACAATAGGTGTAGGCATACAGAGCATTTAAAAGCATTTTTATTTCCTGTCCATTAATGTTATTCACATTTTTATAAGCAACTAAATAATCCAAATTTGTTATGCAGGCACTTGAAGAACGTGTTTTGATAATAAACTTAAGTTTAAATGTCACTTAGTTTTGAATATTAGACAATAAAGCTTAAATTAATAAAATAAGATGTACATTGTATGTACCACTTAGATAGAAAAAAAAGAAAGTAAGATTGTAACATTTCAAAGGATTAAAACATCTTTCTGTCTATAGGTGGCGGTACTCACTACCACCTGCTCATTTGGCCCTATCTCATTTCTTCTTGTTTTGTGTGTACGAGAAATGAAGAGTATTTCATTTTAAGAAGTAGACCCAGGACTCTATTTGATTGCCGTAGAATCTTGCTTCAGATATTTATCCTCTTTTCTCTCGTTGAGAATGAACAGTGAATTGTGTCAGCTGATTATGTTTTGTAGAGCTCTTGAAAAGTAGCAGGTGAACCTTCCTGCTCGGTCAAGATGGATTTATGGGCTCTGTAAGACGGCTCGCGTGTAATGACTGGCTTTGATCCTTAAAACGGATCTCTACGTTTTAAATTTGAGCTTGTAAGTATATAAAATATCCCATATAATTTTAATCATCTTATGTAATATAACACAAGTAATTATATTATTAACGAAATGGACATGGAAATTGAATTATTATATTAATCGAATGTTTCTCTCGACTACACAATGACGACTTTGAACTTTACATTCTATTGCATATAAGGGTGCGATATGATGGAAATTTCAAAATTGTTTTTGGGTGTAATAGTAGTTTCTTATTGATTACATGGTTTACTAACATTCACAGAGGTAATACCAGGCGGCATTGCAGCGGGATTGGGTCGGCACGACCAGGACAGTACCTCTCACTCACATGATATCGGCGTAAGGTGTATAAATCTTCTGTAACAAATTTCATGTGGTTTGTGAGTAGCCGGTGGCCCGTGGTGGGGACGAGAATCCATGCATGGGTTTAGTTAATATGCAAATGTTCATGGGCGTCGGTAGTTGCAAAAAGGCAAAAACACTCCGATTTCTTTTTTGCTATAAAAACAATACCAAATGCTATAACTACTCTCATAAATTATGAGAGGAAGGTACCTAGTGGTTGTGCAGGCGCAGTTAAGCTGCATTCCGGCAATGAAACTGCCTACTTTAAAAAAGGTTATGTGCATTTATGTACACGCGTTAGAAGTTATACTTCTTTGGCGTAACAATTTTTTTTTAGTTTTATCTTTCGCCTTATTCTACGTTAGTAGAAAAACAACACTGACAAAAGAAAAACGTATTAAATACATTGAATTTTAATATAACGCATTATGGTAACTTTTTTTGAAAAACCAAAATGTTGACTATAGCTGAATTCGGGTGACGGTTTTCCGTGACGCTGTGCGCGTGCATCGTGAAAATTTTCTCTTATCATTTTGTCCTAACGCGTAAAAGAAGTGTAACTTCTGAAAATATTAACGTGTCTGATCATATTATAGCCACCATTAGATGTAGTCCGGCTGATGATGATGAGTGAGATATTATCTTGGTTTGTAGATATCCCTATATTTTTGATGGAGATGTGTTCTCCTCCTTCCCTCCTCACGGAGATGGTCCCATTGGAGAATGGTTCACCGGAAACTAATAATTTTGCTACTATGCAGCATGACACTGCCTCTTACCATTGGATCCTAGTAGAAAATCGTTGATGGAGGATGGACAAGATGATGAAGGCTTCGTCATGCACCATAAAAACTGATTAAGCTTATCTCATGTGTTTATCAGCTGTTGATGCTGTCGGAGGTCGCGTGTTTGAATCCCGCCTAGGTCATGGATATTATATGTATTTTTATAATAATAATCTTAAATATATACAATTTATTAAATTTGTAACAATATTAAATATATTTCCGTTGTCTAGAACCTGTAACAGAAGTCCTTACGGTACTTACCACAGGACTAGGCCACCGTGGTGGGATAAGTCCACGGATGTTATATTATTATTATTATTATTATATATCTATTTATAACTCCGATGGAATTGTCTAATGGAATGCTTACATGATTATTATGATAAAATAACCGAACCGGTGGAAAACACGTAGGTATTTCTCCTACTTACCCTTCGGTCTAATCTAATTGGTGGATAATGGGACGTAATCTCACTATCCAACAATTAGATTATACCAATTCTCTTATTTTTTTATAGCCAAGCGCAATGCGTTAACGCTTAAACCGATGACGGATGAAAATTATTGTCCAAATCTTTAAAATACACGCGGGAATTATGCTAGTTTTTTTTTGGAATAAATCTTTTTACCGATATGATTATTGGATCTCAACATTTCGGAAACTGTAACACCTACACATTTTGCCATCCCGGTTTCTTATAGGGTTCATATATCCACTAAGAATAAATTTTGCAAAGCTCCACCCCCTAATTTCTGAGGGCAGAGTACGCGGGTGAACCCCTGGAATTTCCAGCTTTTATGAATATTATACATAAATTGCTCTCTCCAACATAACTTAAGCTCCGCATCATTACACTTTTTATTTAATTGTCTATTGTAATTGTTATTGGCTATGAGAAATATTCCATCTATAAATCTTTTAATCAATTACGGCCATCTTATCCTATATTAATTAAAAATTATCATTAGAATAATTAGTTTATTACACAAGTTGTTGAATGCAGACCGCAAGACATTTAATCTGCTGGGTGTGCTTGTGTAAATTATCTCTATAACTCCATTCTCACGGATCTTGGAGTGTACCAAACCAAATTATGTCAATTTAGGTAATAGTGTCGTAAGTAGTAAGTAAGTAATTCTAGACGCACGTCTTTTGTTTTTTCTCCCGCACGTACATAGTATCGTGTTAAAGTTTTCGGACCTGAATGAAGTTATGCCTCGGAGGCAAAATTTTGCTTCATCGGATTACTATCAGTGCTCGTAAAGTGTTGAGACTAGATCTGTGGGTCAAAATGTGAGTCAACTTATATCACACTCCCGCAGATGGGAGATATTCACTCCGATAAGATTCCGAGTGGTATAATAGCTAACATAGCTATTATTATCACGAACGGAGGGACCGCGGAGTACCTAATCATCCGCTAAATGTTTCTGTATAATACGTCATTTTAATCTTGCGTTTCTGATAATTGTGTTAATACTAACCAATAGGAGTTTCCATGTTCTTCATCACATCAGCTGAATAATAACGTAAAACTTTACCGATACATCATACATCAATTGGGTGTAGCTTATCATGACTCAAATTAATAAAATACTAATTAAACTAGATAGATATTGTGTGATATCTTAATGGGTACCTAATTAGGATTGGCTCACTGTTTTTGGAGACTTCAGTTTTGGAATTCATATTAAAATGGGTATTATTATTATATATTACATCTATTTAGATGAGAGAAATATATAATATTTACAAGTCATCCGGTGTCATGTAATTTTAAGCGGAATTATCAAAACAAAAAATAAATTGTCATTTTTTATTTTTTAATAAATAATGAGTATTCAGCTTTTCAATTCACAAATCCACATCCTTTTTAAATCAGTAGTCGCCGTGGTAGTCAGCTTGAGCATGTATAGATGGCGCCGAGTTGTGAACCACTGCGTTGAACCTGAAAACAAAATTGTATACGTTAATACAATGACCTTTACAAAAAATATTTTAGTCTATATTTAGACCATCAAAATTAACTTTTATGAAAGAATGAAAATGAATGTATCATAATAAAAATATATTTTGTCCTTAAACGACGTAGTTATCATCTTCAGTAGCAATACCCATTGGATCTATATATTCATCAATTTTAACATCTCAACTATCGCACAACGTGTATTATTGTAACCGATGAAGCTGCACTGGACACTTCCATACAGAAGTGAAATCTCATCGGCTAAGTGCAGTTCTCCTGGTGTTCATTGGCGAACCAGCGGTAGGGGCATTTTGATGACTATCGACTCCCATGGATATCCGTATAATTGTTATGTGAACGTGTTGCTCTCATTCCCATCCTCCTTCTAATGGAACACCGGAAATTTACAAACTGCAAGAAACGCGACAACGTAGCTATGTTATTTTGTGGTGATGTCATGTTAGAGGTAGAGGAATCTGTTTTGCCAGGTCACTATGATCACTGCAGATTACTCCGGAGTATTATGAGAAAGTGAATACCCGTTGTGGTCGTCAGCGGTGTACTCTACGCTGCGTACGGAGCCGTCGGGCTGCAGCAGCGAGTAGGAGCCGTGGACGGCGTCACCGTCGCGGCTCTCGTGCTGGGACTTATGGTCCCCGGTGTGAGGGTCGGACACGGAGTATGAGAAGTCGTATTTAGGATGAGCCTGTAAATATTTAATCTTTTATATTGATGTGATATGAGGATTTGAAGTAGGAATATGAAATTATCTAAGGTGACATGAGGATTTGAAGTAGGAATATGAAATTATCTGACTTAACATGAGGATTTGAAGTAGGAATATGAAATTATCTGAGGTGACATTAGGACTTTAAGTAGGAATATGAAACTATGTGAGATGATATGAGGGTTTAAAGTAGGAATGAGAAACTATCATCCCTTGGTCTTAGGAAAATCATCATAATAAAATATGTTACACTAGCATCGCCCCGCGATTTCACGCGGTTTTTGGCATATAGCTTAAAAGCCTGCCTTATATAAATGGACTATTCAATACAAAAATATTTTTCTTTCTAAGATTAGCCGTCCAGATAGTAGCAGACAAAAGGGAAATCTACACAGATAGAAACATTACACCATGTCTGAAAACATTACACCTATCTGACACATCGGATAAAATAAACGCGTTTCTATTTCTCAGTATTATCCCAGACAAATCATGAAACACAGTTCTCATTTAAGGAACTCCATTCATAATCTTACAAAGACCCAAATACCTTCGCACCTGTTAGATGCTGTTCGACTACATTTTCTCAATGTAGAATATTACGGGAGTAAGTAATCTTCTGAGTGCGGACACATTCAGAAGATTACTTACTCCAGTAATGAAATAAAGTCTACTTCTTAAATGAAAACCTAACCTTCCGGAGTAAACTATAATTATTATTTTATTCCATAAATGAGGATATAAGGCTCGTGATGTGAAAAAAAATTGCAGTAAGATCGCGTGTAACAGTAACGCTAAAAAAAGGTAACGTTTTAGCGTGCAACATTACACTATTGTTTTAAAAGTAGTAAACATCACGTGTTGAAGCTGAAAACATATTTTAAATCGTTACCACTATTAGCTTTATAGCACAGGAGGACAAACGTGCGATCGGAGTTTTTTAGAGCGGTTTTGGTGATTACCAATGCTTTGATATTGCGTCATTGACATTGAGATATGTATGTGTAGTTGCATTCCTTGCCACCACATGCTCCCTATGGGCCACCACCAACAAACTGCATGAAAAGTTATGTAACAGTTTGTTAACAGTTAGGTACCAGGGAGCTACCTCTCGCTCACGTGACAACTGTCGCAAAGGGACATCTTCGGTGTTGCGTTACGTGCGGTTTGTGAGTAGCCTACTTTGGGGGGGGGGATGAAATGTAGGCAACGTATCGGCACAGTGTGGATGTTCATGAGCATCACTGGCCGTGAAAGGCTCTCATTGCACGTTTAGCCCCCCGTACGATCATGTGAGCCAGAGTTATTTGTCCAGCCCAATTCAGCTGAATCGCGCCATGGAAAATATAATGCATACGTATTCATCATGCCCGTCGTAATGAGCAGCATATGGTAGGGGCGCGGCGTAGTGCGCTAGAGGCGCAGCGTACACCAGCGGCGCGGCGTAGTGCGCAGGCGCTGCGAGGTGTCCCAGCCCGTAGCTGTCGTGACGCACTATACTCTGAGATGACACCGCATGGCCTGGGTAGTAGTCGGCGCTGGCTGCAGCCACCATAGCACCTAGGATTACGATCTGTAAATATACAGAGCTTTTTGATTATTATTATCGACGTCCATAGACCATAGACATCTGCATCAAGCAGATATGTTGCCCTCCTTACTATTTATTTAGTCCCAACAATATAGTGGCGCTGTTCACATTAGTTTTTAATTGATCAACTTAGGTAAGTTTCAAAGGTTAGTAGATTTTAACAAGTATTACAGTTACAGCGGTTAAGTAACGAATATCTAACTCTATATTTGATACTTAACTCCTTACTACCAATACATGATACTTTATTGTCCTGTGAAACCAGACCTAAGTACCTAAAATAGATTCTTTTATTTCACATGGAACTTAAAAGTATTATTATGAAGGTTTCTGATCTCATTAGAGTGTTCTCGGGCATCCTATTGAATATGTTATATAAAGACCGTAAAACATGATGACGCGTTAATCGGAACAAATATATGTATAACTAAAAATTTTCGGATAGTCCTTATCATAATAACTATTTGTTTAAATATGTCACCTCAGTACACCCGTGGACGTGGTTGCTGTAAAAGTTCTGAGACATCTTCATTGTAAGTTACTCAATTCCGTATAAACTAAGGAAATCACGCATTGAACATTGTTGCATAAAAGATGGCGATGTAATACTTATGTTTGTAGGAAAAGTGTAACATTTTTACGTGCATACATTTTTTTGTGAGAAAGTTAAATTCTTATCACTGTTAATACTTTAACATTATATAAGTCAGTGTAATTGAATTTTGTTTCCATTTCACATGAAGATTATAATCAGCATGTCTTACCATTGGATTTTCAAGTTCTCCTTGGCGAAATCTAAAACGAGCAGTTGTTGTATATATAAACGAACTCGGAAACGGCTCCCACAATTTTCTTGAAACTTGTATTTAGGGAGTCTCGGGGCTACGTTTTATTTCGAGAAAATGTCGTTTTAACCGTGCTTTTGTTGAATAAAAAGCTCTTACAATATCTACAATATAAGATGCTAAAGCGTCTTTATTTGGATAAGAACAGCTCGGACGGTAAAACGGCTGCCTTTAAAACACAGCAAACCCGGGTTCAAATTTCCGTCCAATTGTTTCTTTTACATTTTCTCTTCTTCTCGAGTTTCTTCTTTTCGTGATAAAATTATTAGTATTCTCGGGAGCTCTAAAGAATTGTATTAAATAAACAGTGAGCAAATCCAGATAGGTTATTAAAATTAATAACTTCAAGTACTTATTGATGTCTTAAATTTACGCGGAAGTTACTCACTTTATTATTAACTTAACCATTAAAGTTAATCGCGATAAAATCCGTAAAAGTAGTTTTATTGTATAACTTCAAGTACTTTTTAAGATCGTAAAAAAATAAGAGTTCTATAAATAAAACTCTTTTCGCTCTGATATCGCTTAAAACAGAGTGGTAAAATTATGATTCTTCTACACAATATTTTTAAGTTCAATAAATTTTATGAAAAATATAATCTTTAAAAACCTTACTAAAAGTTTATCATTATTTTTATTAATAAGGGTAATCTTAACACTTTTTACTACTTATTTTTACAAAATTTTCTAGAACTTTTTACACTCTTACACAGTTAAATTTAAAATTAAACACTTTTTCTTTAAATTACCGAAAATATTCACAAAGATATTGTAAACAGCACTCACTTGGAACATTTTGCGGATAGATGTTACAGATGATTGATGTCAATTCAAGTGGTTATGGGCTTTTTATATTCAGATATCTGCGGCAGTGAAGCATACTATAACCTAACAACAATAGTTAAGGTCGTATCAAGAACACAAAATGTTATGTGTGTCATGGTATTCGGTGTAAGAACACGCACAATTTGAAGCACGTAACAGCCATGATCAAATTTATTAAGAGGTTTTGCCATGCTGCACTGCTGCCGGCTTGGGCCTGCACGACTGGGGAAGTAACTATCGTTCATATGTATGCCGTTTGTAAGTAGCCGGGAGCTCATTGGAGTGAAGGAGGAAAAGAGGGCAACAATATAATAATATTAATAATACGGATGTGTATGTGCGTCGGTAGTCGTAAAAAGGCCCGATTGCTCATATATTTTAAAGAGAATAAGTTACCAAAATTGGGGCATACATCTGCCACAGCTCTTTACAGGCTTACCACACTCAGTGCACCAATGGGCGGTTGACCTCCCCGGCACAAATATAACACAATCGCGGAGAGCACCAAGGAGCCTTTAGCAAGACCCAGGTATGGGATGGATGCTTTGGTAATGCTGAGATGTCACAGTTGTGGCAGTTAAATGTACTTAGCGCAGCAAACTCTCCAAATTTTGTACAGTATAAGGGGCAAACAAGAAATTTGTTTCCTTTGACGGCTACCCCATAGACATCCGCATTTTTGTTGCCACACACGCACTCACACACGCACTTTCGCACACATACACAGACTCATATCTTCAAGCCAGCTCCCTAATGGGGTAGGCAGAGAGAACGGAATGCCGATCCTTAGATACCTAAGAAAGGTCAAAATAAAATATTCTCTGCCACAGCAGATGTCAGATGCAGAAGCACAACCTAGTTCTGACACAAGGGAGAGTAGATCTCACGCTTTTTAGGGACGTGAACGTAATCCTCTAAAGTTATAGGGCGTATATGATGTAGCTGTGTTTGTTGTGTTACAGAAAAATATATTGTATGATATCTAGGACAAGGTGTGTGCTGTATTCCACCCGAAACAGGCTGGCATAAGCGAAGGTGTACACCTCGCTCATTCGATTCTGTAATAACTCCGCTGGTTTGTTCCCTAACGTTATACACGATTGGTCATCCAACCAAAGTGGTCGAAACGGAAATTGCGCCGCCTTCGGTGTACCAATGGGTCAGTTGTCGCCTCGGAGCCTGTTAACCTCGTGAAGCCTAGAGCTCTTCAAGAAAACCCACTGATGGGTGTGTGAGTACCGATGTGAAACCGATATAAACGTCTCCTGCTTAGTAAATCCTCTGTCACATTTACCATCCCAATTTTTGCGGGCTTTGTCAGCGGATCGAGGCAGACAACTCCCATGTGCCTGTAAGTCGAGATGACCCTCTTGTCAACAAAACCAGGGTTTCCTCATCCTTCTTCAGGGACCAGACTACAATCTCTTAAACGGATTGAAATTCAGCTCATAATCAGATTGGAATCATATTAGTTATTATACGAGGGTCATGGTTCATTGGGGGAATGGAGTGACGAAGTAACACATCTGAACTTATGTAGAGGAAGCGAAGAGAAGCCCAATACAGCATTATCGGATTGTTATGAGTGCTCGTCAGGCAACGAGACTAGGTTTGGGGTTGAAAGACGGACTGATACCCCCTTCCTCTCGCTGATGGGGAAATTTATCCCGATATGAGAGTGTCTCTACCAGCCAATTTTAGTTAAATTTTTATCATGGCCAGAGGGAAAGAGAGGTCCCTCCTCCCCCGAATTTGACGTCTGGGGCAGCTGACGCACAGTAACTAAAATGGCCTCGGGGAGGATATGTGGAGATGATCACGGGGGTCCGTACCCCCCTCACATTCAGACGGGTGAAAGAAGAAGCACATGGTAGTCGCCGTACAGGTTAGTTATTGGGAATACCTAACCGGTAGGGCGGCGGTATTATTTAAGTTGGGAAAATAGTGAAGTGAGTGTGCGGTGTCGTGTCTGAGAGTGTGTTTGGTGACAGTGTAACATTTGCATATGCGAATATTAATGGCCATCAATAGTCAACAAATGGCTCTGACTTATGACTGTTACTCCTCCTATGTTATAAAACAAGAGGTCTGTCGTATTTGCGTTTTTTGGACGTGACCTATGTCTGTCAGTGATCAGAACTGATGACAATCTATGCATAGATATTATAAAACAAAGTCCCCAATTATAAAAAAAATCTTCTCATAGTACTTGTCCACCAATGATTCCCACCACTGCTGCTCCTGCCAACACTACCTATAACCAAATACCTAATTTAATTGCTGTTTGAGTGTATATGACCGATTTTCTCAAAAATTGCTTAACAGACTTTTATATGGTTTTCACCAATGAATAGAGCTGGTAGAAGTCCAGTCCGTGTTATTCACGGGCTCGCTAGTTGCAAAAGCTGTTTCTTTAACAAAAAAAGAGCTATTTCTTTATCCTCTGTAGCATCTATATATATATAGATGCTACAGAGGATAAAGAAATAAATAAATTTGTATAAATGGATTGATGGATGTGGAGAAAGCACGATAAATTTGTTAGGATATATGTACCAGTCGGTTCACTTAGGGGAACTGGTGTGAAGATGTTTTGTTGTTGCATTAAAACCTCTACTATTCAATATGGACCTATAGCAATTTGTAGAATGAAAGACTCACCAAATTTGTTAAAGTCGTTTGCGTCGTAGATTACCAGCCTCAGTATAAAATAATTCCTAAATACCGAGATCCAGCACGATTTTTCAGTGTACTAGGCGTCGGGAATCATGAAAATGGAACGGAGACGTCATCACACTTCAATAAGATTTGGAATCAACTTTTTCCTCTCCTACAAACACGTCTTGTCCATCTTTGAGAGTCGCTTAAGAAGAGATAACGCTGCAAGGATCTGGGGGATGGATTGGAAAATATTAATTTTTATGTACGTTTAATGACCGATGTTGTTACGTCCTAGTACGTGTGGAAGCTGATAGGTCTTGTTCTGCTGCATATTGGATGTTTCATCATTCATCATTAGGATTTGACTTCAAAAATTCGTAGCAGTTTAGGTGATAGACTTTTGATATGTTATTCTTCATGAGAAAATATTTTCATAACAACTACGTAAACAAAAATAAAACATGGAATTCAATTTTGTTTTTATCACTTAAACTTATTTTGATTACATACTTCTTTTTGTTGTGCCGATAATGTTTCAAAAATAAAGTTGTTTATTTCTTTTATTAGCACTTCAAAATTTATCAGAAGACGTTGTTTATAATGTTATGTATAAAGCACCACATTCTGGCAGCCGCTCTGGTATCTCCAGGATCGATTGCAGTAACCATTTGTGAACCTTCGATATGATCGCACTAAGCCCGAGGGTGTGTTAGACTTCTGATTAAATTCGTAGCATTGGGACCGCCAAGACAACGAATTTAACCAGAAGTTAAGGAGGTTAGCAAGTAGTATTTAAGTAACTGTGCTATGCCTATGACACTCTCGTCACATCTTGTGTAATAAACTACAGGGAGGCGGCGCAGCTGGCCGAAATAGATTCTAACTTAGTAGTCAGTCGCATAGCAAATTTGGGGATTCGTGTTTGCCCAGAAAAGGTCCTTCCTTTCTCGCGGGACTGGGGGAAGAGGACTCGGTTGCACAACTCGTAATCGGAGAGGCGGAGGCTCACCTCAGGTGAGTCTGACAATGAAGTACCTTGGACTCACCCTTGACGGAGAATGGACCGTTGGCTCTCATTTCAGAGAGCTCGGGCCAAATGTCCAAAGGGTGACAGCGGCACTGGGCCGGCTCTGACCCAACGTAGACTATACTCCAGAGCTTGTAGGAGTACTGTCGTGTACGAGGCTCCTGTATGGTTTGGATTGGAAAGCACAGTTTGTCATAGTGGTAAGTGCTATACAGGGGTACCGTACTGCCTACTGGGCGGCAGTGAGAGCTCTTGCCGGCGCGCCGCCCTGAGAACTCGTGGTGGATATGCTTGCTAATGTGTACTTTTTAAGTACTTTTTAAGTACA
>JAFELO010000322.1:85262-105966 GCA_017140195.1 Eumaeus atala | reverse complement strand
ATGACGGATGATGCTCTGAGAGGATACGGCGTGGCCATAGTCGTGCGACAGACCAGCGTTAGCTGCTGCCACCATAGCACCGAAAGTGAAAATCTGAAATTATAAAATTTATTTATTTCGTACGACAGACTGATTCTCACGTTTGTAAAAACTATAACAAGCAAAATGTCTCCTTGTGAATTTGCGATTAAAAACTCGCTGAAAAAAATATCGTCACGATTAATACAATGCATGCTTATCTATCTTATCTTATCATAGGTGAATGCTCTCTCACTTCTATCGAGTAGGATATATATAATGGAGTGTTGTAAAATTATTATTATAAGAACAGAAAGGTAAATAAAACAATTTATTCCTATTGCCTCATATCTGTAGCACACTTTCACACAAGTTCAACAGATACTTATTTAAAAAGTTTCGATACTCCGTAATAAGTTTTATTATAAGTTCAGAAATATAAACTCACTTTACTAAGCATTGTGTAGGAATTGTTGTTCAGTCAAAAGTATATCTGAATGTACCGACCGTATGGTTATATACAAGTCTACAGTTGCTTTTATTTTAGTGGGGAGAAATGGTAGCACAGACCTTGCCGCTTGAGTCATTACAAGGTTAACTATTTTATAACCATATATTTCTCACATTTCTATCTGTAACAGATAGGAATTCCCTTTGTGTGTTAAGAAACTACTGTCATCGTTCTAATAATAAAAATGCTATTGACTGACGACTTGGTTAAGGTGGCGGGGAGCCACTGGTTGCATGTGGCTCGTGATCGTTACCATTGGTGCTCTATGGGAGAGCTCCATGTCCAACAGTAGATGTCGTCCGGCTGTTGATGAATGTTATACAGCGTATTATTGGAGCGTATAGCTGAATGGTTAAATTAGATACTAATGCCTTGGTGCTGAATCCCACTAAAACGAAATATACGCTTAAGGACACCAAAACGCAAATTGGAAAAATGTTACATATAATCCTACAGTACATACCAATGGTGATAATATATAAGGAATTGCTGAGGCACGGAATCTGGGACTAGTAATCGATGAAGGCTTGCGATTTGAAAACCACATAATTGAAATCGTAAGGAGTTGATATTTTATAGGTTAAAATACTGTACAAGATAAGGAATTCCATAAACACTGACCTTCGTATTAAATTGTGTGAATCTTTTGTCCTTTCAAAAATAAATTACGCGGATATATTGATTGGGACCTGCCTGTTATAGCGATCAAAAAATTTTGTGCAGCGAGAGCTTGCGCCCGATACTGCTTCAACATCCCCCCTCGCGCATACTTAAACCGCATCAGACCGCTCAACCGTGCCTTTACAGTAAATTAAACTGGGCCAGCAATAAACAGCTGAGTTTGTCGACAAGGAGATCCTCGTATCTACTTATTACACACTTCTACCGCACTGCAGCATTCCGGGGCAGCTTCAGATATCTCCACCACGGTTCCTTGTCGTGGCGATGGGGCTTGGTAGCCCGGGGTGAACCCAGGCACCTTGGGCGAAGCCAATTGAACCGAGAAGGTCTCAATCAACCAAACTCTTACAAGAAGAGGGGACTACAGAGCAGGAGGTGGAGCCACCCTTTATTTCTCTCTTATAAGAAGACGCGAAAAATAGGGCGGCGCTTTTGCGCACGGGGCAACGGGCGGGGATGGGAACCTCACCCCACTGCACTGTGCCAAGGTTGGTGGGGTTGTCCTGAGGTGCCGGATTGCTATATCTGCGGAGGTGGCGTCGGCCCCTTAGGTGGCTGACTAGTTGCCGAGTTGCCCTGATAATTTGTTGTTCTGGGACACCTCACCAAAGGCGGCACTGATGTCACTCGCGGTGGTTTTTATGGGTATTCGGCACTATGAAGTGCCCCGAGCCCCCCACACCACTGGACCCCACCCAGGGCTAGTAAAGGCGCGTAAACGCGTTTCCTCGTGTCAACTAAAAGAAAAAACTTCAGATATGCCGCCACCAAATGATGGAATGACCTGCCGTCGTCCATGCGAACTCTGAAAACAATGTACAATTATAAAATCAAGCAGTAAAATTACTAGATTGAAATTAATTGATTGAGTAATGATAGTGATTGTACCTACTTAGTGTATATAAAAACATTAATTGCACAAATAAGCACGTCTTATAGAATCAAATGGTTAATAATAATTGGGACTTCCTTACCCTTCCTTTTCAAGCCGAAGAACGGCGTTGGCAGCAGCAAGCATTGGAAGCTACGGGTACCTGCCACCTAGTCTGCAGTTCCTACTCGTTTCCATTGTTCTCTGAAACTTAATTATTCGTTCTATAAAATAAATATATAGAATAATAAATAATATATAATAATAATTCATTAATATAATAATATCTGTGGACCTATCACACCACGTTAGCATAGCCCTGCGATAAGTACCGTAAGGACTTGTGTTATAGGTACTAGGCAACGGAAATATATTTAATATTTTTGTAGGTTTAAGAAACATTATATATTTAAGATTTTTATAAACATCCATGACCTGGAAGGGAGTCGAACCCGCGACCTCTAGCGTACGACGCGGACTAACCGCCACGTTACAAACTGAGCCAGCCGGTCATCAAATACTGAATAATAGCATAATTAATAAAATTAATAATAGTCTAAATCAAACTTTTACTCACGCTGATATTTTATAATTACTCTCCAGCCGCATTCAATTATTTGTACAGATATTTTAACATTATAAATACTTTTCGTTCACGCGCGGATCGCAACTCACTGTTAACACTAGTGTGAAGTTAGAGAAGAGCGCACATCCAGGGGACCGAGTTACGCTGGCGCCATGGCGAATCAAAAATCATAATTTGTCTACCTCCAACATCTCTTATCCTTTTAAATTCTTCCTTTTGTTTTGTGGCGGGGCTAACGATTAGCCGGATTATCATTGCGAGACGTTCTTCAATATGTTGGCTGAAGTTTAGCCTCACTGGGTCTCTTGATTTTAGGCAATGATAGTGATCGATACAAGTATGCAATTAGGACAAGTGTTTTGGCTGCAAATAAAATAAATAACCTAATCACGAAGGCTTAGTTTATTAATATGCCGATGCAATTCGTTGCGGGTCCCAAGTTAGTGTTTTTTAGTTTTTCCCTCGGGCTTCCTTCGATCATACCAAAGGGATGACCACTATGAAGTGGTTGCCGTTGTTGAATCAGGCGACACTTGAGAAGCAGCGGTGTGTAAAAGTGAAGGGCCAAGGTAAAAAAGTAGTTTTATCGGATCTAAGTTTGGAACAGGTCGGCCTAAAATTATCCGCGAGTTTTACTATCTGAAGACAAATCTCCGGAAGAACCCATTTCTGTAGACATTTCAGGGTACCTCTTAAGCGACGGAATTGGGCCGGCAAGACCGGGGAAATACCTCTCGCATCTGCGTAACAATCATGTGAATGTCCATGGGCGACGGTAGTCATCAAAAGGCTCTGATTTCTCGTTTGCCCCTTTATGTTATAAAAGAAAAAAGTAGTGCCCTTAAACACACACGATAGGTGTCGGTAACTTGATTTACACAACACAAGTGGAAATTAGAAAATTAAGTCAAACTGTGGCTTGATCTAAGTAGTTTTGTTAACTGGATGCGAGTAGAAATTTATAAAGAGAAATCACAAAACAGATCAGCAAAGACTATAGCGTTCTGTTCCAGCGTCTATATTTTGTAATTCAATATCCTTAATTTACGTAGTTTTTTATGTTCATGCCCTTCGTAAAAATGTGATAATGCAATAAATTCACCGTCTGTCTGACGTCTTACACGTTCCTCGGCAGTTTCAGACTCGGATGTCTACTTACAACGTTATTAATTTATTACCTACAATTAGATCGAGTGGTTTGCGAGTTTCCGGGCAGTTTGCGTACCAAGAAGGTACCTCTAGGTTTCGGGCAGTATGTGGTGGCCCATTAGAGGAAGGATAACACATCTGCATGACTATGATACGAATACTGTAGTCGTAACACTCCGTTTGTTCCTCTGCTCCATTATACAATAAAAAAACTTTGCATGTTTTACTTCATTTTAATATCTATCCAGTGTTATTGGTTATGCTTTAAAATCACTGTGCATGACTCAAATATACGTTTCTTGTTTCACCAATTGTCTCATTTGTTATTGTAAAAATCGAGATATTTCTAACAGAAAATTAAGAGCCGGCTATATTCTTATTTATGAATTAGGTAACGCTTAATTAATATGACTTAACATTGTATCTGTATATATGGCCTGGCCATAAATACTGGTATTATAAAATGATAATACGCTTGAATGTCGAAACTAACATTGTTGCTGTCTTCTCATTTTGGTGCTAACAAACTGTACAATATTTTGCGATATTAAAATGGAGTGAGGCGACAAAGTGAACAGCATAGTTTGCGTGATCCAATCAGAACTACTCAAAGTAGTCATGGAGCTAAATGCAATTTGTAAAACTCCCCAACTCTCGATAAAGCGTCATAGTTTTGAGTAATGTTTTATTAAATATCTTTCACGTAGGCGGCCATGACTTTATTTAAAACAAAAACAAAAGAGATTGTATGTGATGTTAATAGTATATTTACAAAATGTTATTTAAGCTGTTTAGGTTTGTAGACAATCAATAATGATGGTGGTGGGCGGGTGCTGGGTGTACGGAGTGGCCTGAGTTTTCCACAACAGCGTTGAATCTGAAATATAAAAGAAAATTTATTACAACTTTTGACATTCGTATTTTTTTTGCCACGCTGTAAATAAGTAAGTAGAAAGATATAGCGTCACCGTCACGGATCTTGTGCTGGGACTTGTGATCGCCGGTGCGAGGGCCAGCAACTTACCCGTTGTGGTCATCAGCAGTGTAGTGGACGCTGCGCACGGAGCCGTCGGGCTGCAGCAGCGAGTAGGAGCCGTGGACGGCGTCTCCGTCACGGACCTCGTGCTGGGACTTGTGGTCGCCGGTGTGAGGGTCGGCCACGGAGTACGAGTAGTCGTACTTAGGGTGAGCCTACAATTAAACAATAATTATAAGTATTGCTTTAAATTCTTATGAAGTTAGAAAAATAGTTAGAGAAAATATTAAACCTACGTGTTCATCATGTCCGTCGTAGTGAGCGGCTGGTGCATATGCGGCATAAGCCTCAGGAGCAGCGTGAACTACTGGCGCAACATGCGCGGAGTAGGCGAGAGGAGCGGCATGCGCAGAGTAGGCCAGTGGAGCGGCATGCGCGGTGTAGGCGAGAGGAGTGGCATGCGCAGAGTAGGCCAGAGGCGCGGCATGTACGTCGTAGTGTCCGCTATCATGACGGATGATGCTCTGAGAGGATACGGCGTGGCCATAGTCGTGCGACAGACCAGCGTTAGCTGCTGCCACCATAGCACCGAAAGTGAAAATCTGAAATTATCAAATTTATTTATTTCGTCCGACAGGCGATTTGTATAGTGTTGGATGTTCATAAATAAAACTTTTTGAAGCCAATTTTTTGGGTGAGTACAACTGGAAATAAATTAAAACGCATCACGACTGAGGACCTCATCTTCATTTCATTTTCTCACATCGAGCTTGTCATATTATAGTTATCGCTTTGTAGGTTATAAAAGCACTAATGTTGTCTGAACTAATACAATCAGCTATCGATTTGTTATTGCAAGAACATGGAGCTATTTTTTTAAGCATGGCCCACCACACTTTCCCAACGCTGCTACTACCCTGTCTCCAGGACAGCAGCCACCCCTTTGGTGTGACCGCAGAGAGACCGGGGAATGTTAAAAACTGCCTTGGGACCCTTGTTATATTTAATTAACATTCAAGAAGATAGAGTTCATTTAAGTATTCATTTATTCCTATTAACTTATATCAATAGCACACTTTAACACCAGTTCATAATATAATTCTTAAAAAATTCGGCCCAGTTTTGCAATAGTCTGCAATTTGTTTTATAATTAATTAAAAAATCTACTCACTTTGCTAAGCATTGTGTACGATTTGTTATTCACTCACAAGTATATCTGAATGTACCGACCGCATGGTTTTATAGAAGTCTACAGTTGCTTTTATTTTGGTGGGGAGAAATGGTAGCGCTGACCTTGACTCTGTAATAATAATCATTGCAAGGTTAAGCAATTTATAACCATATATTTTACACATTGTTATTTGTTACAAGTAGGAGTTCCTTTGTTTACTAAGGGATTATTTAAGGAATATTATTGAAAACTGATATTTTTTTTAATGCTGTAGAAATCCTAATACAACTGACGGACTAGGACAATGGTTAGGTTTATGGTCGTTAGAGATTCATCCCGACGCCGGTTTAAAAATATATAGAATGAACTATTAATTAATATCTTTGCTAAAGTGTTCTCTCTCCCTCTGTCCATTGAATATTAATAATTACTGATTATTATATATATTCAATTGCCTTCTCGCAAAACTAACTTTGAAAAGATTGAACCATGCACTTCCATTACGGATTTTTTAGCAGTTCATTTAGTTATTCAATTCAATCAATTCACGTACCTAACCGTCATATTCTAGCTCTATGATATATTGGCTTAGTGTGAGAACCGTACTTGACAGATATCGTGCAGTACAGCTAGTAAGTCATAACTAAAGTAATTGCTGTTCTTTTCTTGTTCATTATTGTAATACTGAAGTTATTATACTTTTCATTTTCATTTAACTAGCCAGATATTCTGGTATTGATCATTATATCAAGTTATTAAAAGTTCCCGTCGATTCATCATTCTGTTTTTGATTGGGCTATGTCCATAAATGGGCCCAATTATAGGACAGCAGCCAGCCATCCTCACTATTGATATTTTGATGGTTTTTAATTTCAATAGCCTCATGTATCATCCTTGGTGGGAATTGGTGTTTTTGGTGAGGATTTGCGCTATATTAAATTGGTGGTTCACTATGTTCCTGTCCTTGTTGTGTTCACAACTTCACTATGATAGCAGACTGCAGATTTTGTAATCGACAAGACAGCAAGATACCTCAAGTAGTTTGCAGTATCTCCTACATATTATAGTGTTTGCTGTGTTAACTAGATCTAGGAGATATTCTATTTGCGAGAGGTACTTCCCCGATCTTGCCATACCAGTTCGCCAATTCGCGAGCATAAGAATTTTTTTTTTGTATAGCATAGGACAAACGAACAATTGGATCATTTCACGACTACCAAGTGCAATAGACATACGCATTATTGATCTGCTATGCATTACCATCCTTTCCTCCTCTCCTCCAATGGACCACCGGCTACTCACAAAGTGTACAAAACGCGACATCGTACTCACATGACGTGGCGTAAAGCGACAGCCATTATGATGTCTGTCGCTTTACGCTACGTCATGTGAGTGAGAGGTATCTCCCAGGTCATGCCGCCCCAATTCGTCTGTCATGCAGCAAGGCAATACCTCTTGAAAGAAAGGAGCGCAACGCATCAGCATAGCAATTTTGTGGATGTTCATGGGCATCGGTAGTCCTAAGAAGGCTCCGATTTCTCGTTTGCCCCTATTCGATAAAAAAACTGTTAGCGTTAATTGGAAAAAATAAATAATAGTACTTCGTCAATAATTTGTGACATCGTGACATCTGTTTTCGCAGCTCACCCGTGACCATGGTTGCTGTGAAGCTACGTCGGGCTTGTTAATTAATTACCTAGACCGCGATAAAATGCGTAAAAGTAGTTTCATTGTAATATATTTTGTAATTCAATATTCTTCATTTACGCAAATCTTTATGTTTGTGCTTATACAAAAAATGTAACAATGCGATAAACTCACCTTAGTGTCCGTCCGCCTTACACGTTTCTCGACTGTATCGGACTCGGAGATTTACTTACAACGTTAATTATATAATTTAGGTCGAATGTTTTATGAGTTTCCGGTGGCACCTTACATGTGCGTGGCACATCTGCATTGAAATTATGTGGATGTCTATGAGTGTCGGTAGCCATCAAAAGGCTTCGTACTCTGCGCTTCCATATACAACAAAAAAACCGGCCAAGTGCGAGTCGGCTTCGCGCATGAAGAGGCCGCTAAATCTATAAAGCCCTTGGATAAATCTATAAAGGGGTTAATCTCCGAAGTAATTATTTTATTCTGTTTTCAAATATCTGCTTTTATAGCGGCAACATAAATACAACATCTGTGAAAATTTCAACTCTCTAGCTGTAACGGCTCATGCGATACAACCTGGTGGTAGATGGGCGCACAGACGAAAGGACAGACGGACAGCACAATCCTATTATTGTAAGGGTCCGTTGTTCATACTTTGGGTATGGAACCTTAGAAGCTTGTATTCGTCAACTGCCAGACCAAACTAAACCTCGGAGCTTTTGACACTCACGTCTAAACTGAACCGACTAAACGCTACATATAAATTTATTGAGGATACATATCGTAGGGGGGCAGCTGTATTAATTATATATTTCTTATTAGGAAGAGGTAGTGCCGTGCTACATAGGACGAGGTAGTGCCATGCAGTGCTTTACACTACATCTACCCATGCAATGGAATTGGGCCGGCACTAGGGAGGAGGTCTCGCTCATATAATACCGCCGTAAAGTGACATCTTCAGTGTTGCTTTTAATTCGGTTTGTGGGTACACGGTTGTCCATTGGGGGCGGGGATGGGGGAGGAAAGGAGGGCAACGAATCGAAGTAGTAAGTGGACGAAGGCTGATTGATGTCAATGATGATGAAACGAAAAACCGTCTATTGTTTTATTGTTGTAAATGAGATTTTTTTTCCAGATTGCTGTCTGTGTGGGTATTTCTATTTCGCTTCAATTTCAGGTTACCGGTTACATGACATCGCTGCAAACTGATGGTCACGTTTTGTGAGATTTGTGACTTTCATGTGGCACATTGGATGAGAAAAGACGGCAGGGCAACAGGTTATCATAATAATTATACTGATTTCTATGATCATCGTTAGTCATAAGAACCCGTAGACTACATGTTTCCTTCAATACATTAAATAGTATTTACGTATAGCTCAATTTCAGATATTGTCAAAGATTTGATAAATCATTACAGCTGAATAGGTATAACATGTCTCAAGCAGCCCGTCTTTACAAAACCCGTTCCTTTAACACAACCATGAAATAGACTTTAAGTGCTGGAAAAAGTTTATTTACACGCATAAAAATATTTATTAATTACTAAAGTAGTTCAAGTTTGTCGAGAATCAATAATGATGGTGGTGGGCAGGTGCTGGGTGCACGGAGTGGCCTGAGTTTTCCACAACAGCGTTGAATCTGAAAGAAATTCAGTACAAATTTGAAATACGTTAATTTTTAAAGAACCATTTCCTAAATAAACAAGTGCAAGGACATCGCGGCTGATAACTGTTTCAAAAGAGGTTGATAGCCGCTGTGAGAGACAGCAATGTGTAACTTAACCATTGTGGTCGTCAGTGGTGTAGTGTACGCTGCGTACGGAGCCGCGGGCTGCAGCAGCGAGTAGGAGCCGTGGACGGCGTCTCCGTCACGGACCTCGTGCTGGTACTTGTGGTGGCCGGTGTTTGGGTCAGCAATATGCTCTGTAATTTACCCGTTGTGGTCGTCAGCGGTGTAGTGCACGCTGCGTACGGAGCCATCGGGCTGCAGCAGCGAGTAGGAGCCGTGGACGGCGTCTCCGTCACGGACCTCGTGCTGGGACTTGTGGTCGCCGGTGTGAGGGTCGGCCACGGAGTACGAGTAGTCGTACTTAGGGTGAGCCTGTAGTGAAAAAAAAAAATATACAATAACTATAGATATTGCTTTAAATACTTATTACGCTGGAAATATGTTTAGAGGAAATAGAAAACCTACGTGTTCATCATGTCCGTCGTAGTGAGCGGCTGGGGCATATGCGGCATAAGCCTCAGGAGCAGCGTGAACTACTGGCGCAACATGCGCGGAGTAGGCGAGAGGAGCGGCATGCGCAGAGTAGGCCAGAGGCGCGGCATGCGCAGAGTAGGCCAGAGGAGCGGCATGCGCAGAGTAGGCCAGAGGAGCGGCATTCGCAGAGTAGGCTAGAGGAGCGTCATGTGTAGCGTAGGCCAGAGGCGCGGCATGTGCGCCGTAGTGTCCAGCATCATGACGGATGATGCTCTGAGAGGACACGGCGTGGCCATAGTCGTGAGACAGACCAGCGTTGGCTGCTGCCACCATAGCCCCGAAAGTAAAAATCTGAAATTATTAAATTTATTTGCATCTTTATCTTGCACAAACCTTACTGAAGCCAAATTTTTGGTGTGATATAAACTAGTAATAAATTAAAACGATCCCGACTGAGGAACTGATATTCAGCTAATTTTCTCGTAGTTATAGTAACTGCTCTGAAGTTTAACTTGTATTGAGCTTGACAATACAGCAAGCACACTTATAACAATTTGATTATCTCTTTGTAGCTTATTGCACTAATGATTAAGTAGCACACTTTAACACACGAGCAGTAGACACTTTTCAAAAAACTCGACCCGGTATTGCAATATTCCGCAATTTGTTTTATTATAAATAAAAAAAAAAATATTTACTCACTTTGCTAAGCATTGTGTGCGATTTGTTATTCACTCACAGGTGTATCTGAATGTACCGAAGGTATGGTTATATAGAAGTAGGCAGTTCATTTTATTTTGGTGGGGAGAAATGGTAGCACAGACCTTGACTCTGTAACAATAATCATTGTAAGGTTAAGTAATTTATAATCATATATTTTACACATTGTTATCTGTTGTAAGTAGGAATTCTTTTGTTTAACAAGACATTACTATTACATTTATTAAATAACGAATATTATTGTAAGCTGGTTATATTTTTTTAATGCCGTGGAATACCCAATACAATCGTACTATGAGACTATCTCGGACTACGCTTAATTTGGTTTACGGTCACTAGAGGTACATATGGGGGGTATGTCTCTTTCCCGCAGGTGGGCGAGATTCGTCCTGATGATGGTTTAGGAATAGTTACAATAAACTATGTTACGTTACAGTGTCGTCTGTCACCCAGATGCCTAACATAGTATTTTTGAGTCCAGCACCGCGCCGCATGGCGCAGCGTGAGGGCGCGCGTGTCGCCCTTGGCTATGTGACGAATCGTAGTGTATACATGCATTGTACCTATAGCAATGACCTGAACCATTCATGGCAATACCTGGCATGGTTGTTGAGGGACAAACTAATATTATTAGTGTATCATATAAATTAAATTGACTACTGATCTGCGCGGTGGTAATATGGCTGGTATGTAGAGTGCGTAACACGGTCGTGGGTTTGAATCTTGCCTATATTATGGATGTTTTTCTAAACTTTAACACAAGTCCTTATGGTACTTATCACAGGACAAAGAGAAAGTGGTGTGACAAGTCCACAGATCATTATTACCTTACCCGTCAGAAGTGTACTGAGATGACAGCTGTTCTGATGTCATAAATTATTAAAAGTACGACAAGAATTATAATCATTTAGTTGTTCTGATTAACGCTAACAGTACTTACTACTTGAGGTGTTATGTTTAGTTTTTGATTTGATTATGTTTATCACTGGGTAACAAGTAGAAGTCTTACTCAGTCATTGAATTGGTGTTCACTATTCCTCAATCTAAAGCGCAAAACCTCATTTCCGCTTTATCAAATCTAATGGCAATGGCCAACTTCAGCATTCTCACAGACCGTAGATTTTGTAACACGTCGGTGCTTCATATGAGCTATATGTTTTCAACGCGAATTTTTATATAGATATTTTAGATTGTCTCTTGATCTTAACATATCAAAATATTTGTTTTGAAGATTGACAAATGCGCATGATGGCTTGGAGTTCATGTCTTATTGATTAGAGCCAAATTTATTCACCAACTTGTAAATTGGCTCAACATGTGGTGAAAGTGGTAAGAATCACCACTTCGTGGACCTACTAAAGCATTTACAAGGGATTCATACCACTGTGTCGAAGAGACACAACTACTACATCTCTATGACAATGACATTGTAGTCGGTTTTGATGTGCAATCCCCATTTACATGCTTACCAAGAGAGGAGTGCCTATCAATAGTAACAGGAAAGCTGAAGGATAATAACCTACCACTGGAATATTGTGAGCTATTAAAACATTGTCTCACGTATGGATTTAGGATGTGGAATCATCAAATCTACAAGCAACTAGATAGAGTTGCAATGGATTCGCTAGTATCCTCTGTAGTCGCAGATATATTTATGGAGGACTTTGCGGAACAACACGTAGGGCAGCCTTCGAAATTCACCAATAACACGAGGGTTCTGCAAGGTGTGAGTTGATGATATTTCGTCAATTTTAACCCAAGGATAAAATAGCTATATTCCTTAACCATCTAAATAGTATAAACTCGAAAATTTAAGTTACAATGGAGTTAGGGGCAAATAATTCCTTAGCTTTCTTAGATGTTTCGATGATCTGTATTCACGCCTTCGGTCATGCTATATATAGAAAGCATACAAATACAGATAGGCATCTAATCAATAATTGTCATCACCATTCAACACAGTTATCGACCGTGCGTAAATTTTTGTTTCAGAGAGCACGAGGCATCTGTGACAAGCAACGCCTGGATACCGAACTTCAACATGTCAAGCAAGTTCTGCGAGACAACAAGCTTCGGGTTCCCCGTTCGCACCACAGAAACCGAGTGAAACCAGCCACCACCGCCGCCATATTTAAAAGGGGTCACTGACAAAATTGGCTATATTCTCAAGCGAACTTCAATGAAAACCTATTTTAAGGCGCCAAAGAAGGTCAGTCAGTTCTTATCATTATTGAAATGTCGTATCCCTCTACAAGATATAGGAGTGTACAAACTTCATTGTGGCTGTGGCCTCTCCAATATAGGGCAAACTGAAGGATCTATATAAACAGCATTAAAGGACATATAGCTGATATTGAACATCGTTGTGTTACAAAATTTGCGATCTGTAAGCATGCTGATGTTAGCCCCCGCCACTATTAGATTATACTGGCACACCGATTCCTTCCAAGGATGATCCGAAGCCTATTGAAATAAAATAGAAACATCCAAATTTCACTAGAGAAGATGGCTGGGTTCTTCACTTTGCTCGGGACCCAGTGATATCAAATCAAATCAAAAAGTAATCATAACACCTCAAGACAGCAAGATATAACAAGTACTGTTTGTGTTAATCGGTACAACTAAACAATTGTAGTACTTCGGGTACTTATAACAATTTGTGACATCGGGACATCTGTCATCTCAATCCATGCGTGACCATGGTTGCTGTGAAGCTTCTGAAACGTCGGGCTAGCTAAATAATTAAATAAACCGCGATAGAATCCGTAAAAATAGTTTGATTGTAATGAGGGTAACATTCGCGTAGACTTAAGATCAACACTATCACATAAATACTTTTGAATTGTAATTTACCAAGAACTAGCAGCACGCACCGGCTTCGAATGGATTATACACAAAAACGACAAAAATTCATTGCTTTACAAAAATTGTTAATTTTAATTTCAGCCTCGTAATCGTTACACATTACAATTACATCAAATTTAATTTATGACAAAGCAACGTCTGTTGGGGCAGCTGGTGGTCAATAATTTCTGCAGCTAATAAGGATCTTACATTGATATTTTTTTTCAAATTTTAATTATATTATGGTCGTTTAATCATTAAAACGTTTAGAATATGTTATATATTATATGTTATATATATTATATGAACATATCATCACTCGTAATGTGGGTGAGTTCTAGTAGTGAAATAATTTTTCAAATCGGTCCAGTAGTTTCCAAGCCTATTCAATGAGAACAGACAAAAAAGCAATCAATTCCCTTTATAATATTAGTATACACTGGCAACTAACAGGGGCCGGAATATTGTTTACTCAAACGATTTGCCACATCCCAGGAAAGAAGTCGGGGTTCATTCTATCCATGTGTGAAAGCAGTATGAAAATGTGTTTATCGGATTTTGAAAAACTAACACACAAAGAGAAACATATTTTGGGGATTTTGTTTTATGATTTGTTCCTTTTGCTCACATATCTATCGTATTCGTCGTGTATGTATTTGGTCGCGCCGGCCCAAATCGGAGGCAATGCAGAAAATGCACAACCTCACACATGTTATAGTGCTGGCTGTGTTCATTGCGTCTGCAGTTTGTAATAGGTACTGACATGATGCATAGGAGGAGGTAATTGCACCTCTTGCTCACTTGATATTAGCGTAAAGTGACGTTCCGTGCAGTTTGTGAATAGCCGGTGCCCCATTGGGGGCAGGTGAAAAGGAGCGCAACCCTTCGGCATAATTATGCTGATGTACAAGGGCGTAGTTAGTCTTTGAAAGGCTCAGATTTCTCGTTTGCCCCCTATGCTATAAAAAAAGAAGAGATATGAGTCCCTGCCATGCAGCAATGGAATTACGTACGGAGGGTAAACGAGCAATCGGAGCCACTTCACAACTACCGACGGTAATAGACATACGCATAATTGATATTTATATGCAATGCATTGCCCTCCTTTCCTCCTCCTCTACAGTAGGCCACCGGCTACTCAAAAACTGTACAAAACGCGACAGCATAGCTGTCAAAACCTGAACCAAGTCTTAGTTAGGACAATAAAATAAAACAAAGGAAATTGTTGATCAACCCTTCACCAGATGGCAGCACGATCTCCGTGCAGTGGCCGGCCCGGGATTGATGCGAGTAGCAGCCGTTTTGACGTGCATTGAGAGAGGCCTTTATCCAGCGGTGGGTGAAGGCTGATGTCAATAGTGATGAAATAAAAACAGTTTAATGTTTCATTGTTGTCAATGAGAATATTTTGGATAATTGAATAGTGTAGATTGTTGTATGTAATACTCACAGGTATTTCTATTCTGCTTCCATTGCAATGTACGTACGCTCACTTTATTTCATGGAAACATGGAATTGCCGCACAGTGATGGCTATGCTGTCGCGTATTGTGAGGTGTGCGAGTTTCCCGTGGCCCATTGGAAGAGACAAGGAAAGGAGGACAATACATTTGCGCAATAATTGTGCTGATATCTATGAGCATCGGTAGTCATCAAAGAGATTCTTCGTTCGCCCTTTATACTTTAAAAATATTTTATGAAAATCATAGCAACTTTTCCCGACTTTGTATTGACTTATTTAACACAAAAATGAAATAGAATTTGGGTGCTGTTACTAGTTTATTTACACGTACAAAAATATTTATTAATTACTAAGGTTCAGGTTTGTCGAGAATCAATAATGATGGTGGTGGGCGGGTGCTGGGTGCACGGAGTGGCCTGAGTTTTCTACAACAGCGTTGAATCTGAAATTTAAAAAGAATCGTAACGAGTTTTAACATAGCTCTAAATAAATCAGTAGAAAAGTATAATGGAGGTTATATTCTGGGGTATGACCTTGTACGGAGCCCCTGTATGGGCGGATTGTCTCTCCGCGGCCAACAAGGCCCAGTTGCACAAGGCACAGCCTCAGGCCATAGTTGCGAGGTCTATACGCGAGTACCGTTCATTCCACGGGGCGGGAGCGTCAGCTCTTGCCGTCAATCCGCCGTGGGAGCAAGTAGCGAAAATACTCGCCAAAATGTACCTCATACACATCTAAGGCGGGAAAGACACGAAGTGACATGACAAGCACTTGTCGTCTAGGTCCTGGTCCGAGAGCGCAAACCCCTCAAGGTCCGCATAGTGCACTCACCGAGCATGGTTGCTTCGGCGCTTATTCTTATCGGATCTCCCGGGAGACGGAGGCGTGTTGATATGCGTGTGGCACAGCTGAGGATATGGCCCGGCACACCCCAGTGGTGTGTCATAGATGTGCCATACAGCGTCACGATATGGCAGTGGCATTGCGAGTGATATACATCTGGCTCTCAAGCGTGATGTACCTACTCGATGGTTGAGAGTGACAGATCCGTGGAGGCAATGGCCCCTTTTTGGGAGACGGTTACATCCCAGATGGAGCCAGCAAGGTGGATAACAGCCTGCCACTCAGAAAACGCATGCGAGCGCGTCAAAGACGTTACTTTTTTATAGAATAGTCAATCGCAGCCTTTTTTACGACTGCCGAAGCCCATGAACATCCACATAATTACTATGCCGATGCTTCGCCCTCCTTGCCCCAGGTTCAGGAAGGGAACCTGACCTCATTGCTCGGTCCCGACGTCGGAGTGGTCTACGTTGTCGTATCAGCCCCCTTTTTGGAATAGTCCTTTTGAGGGACTGGTCAGTCGCCGTGGTGCCCTGTTACTGTGGGTCTGGATCACCTTAGTTTTGAATGCCAAGGGCTTCCGCGGGTTTTTAGTGGGTATTCGGTTCATCTGCAAGTCTCACACATCCCATATGATCCTACCCAGGATTGATGGCCGTGAGCAAATGTATTTCCCCGTGAAAAGAAGTAGGAAAGTATAGTGACTATTGATGAACAAAAATACCACAGTTATTCGTTAATTTTCTTCGAAATAGAAGTCATTACGTGACACGCACGAAGCCCATGTGTGAATCTGCAATCATCAGCTCCTCTATAACTTACCCGTTGTGGTCATCAGCGGTGTAGTGCACGCTGCGTACGGAGCCGTCGGGCTGCAGCAGCGAGTAGGAGCCGTGGACGGCGTCTCCGTCACGGACCTCGTGCTGGGACTTGTGGTCGCCGGTGTGAGGGTCGGCCACGGAGTACGAATAGTCGTACTTAGGGTGAGCCTGTAGTGTAAAAAGAATTATACAATAACTGTAGATATTGCTTTAAATACTTATTACGCTAGAAATATGTTTAGAGGAAATAGAAAACCTACGTGTTCATCATGTCCGTCGTAGTGAGCGGCTGGGGCATATGCGGCATAAGCCTCAGGAGCAGCGTGAACTACTGGCGCAACATGCGCGGAGTAGGCGAGAGGAGCGGCATGCGCAGAGTAGGCCAGAGGCGCGGCATGCGCAGAGTAGGCCAGAGGAGCGGCATACGCAGAGTAGGCCAGAGGCGCGGCATGTGCGTCGTAGTGTCCGGCATCATGACGTATGATGCTCTGAGATGATACGGCGTGGCCATAGTCGTGCGACAGACCAGCGTTAGCTGCTGCCACCATAGCACCGAAAGTGAAAATCTGTAATTATCAAATTTATTTATTTCGTCCTAACGGCAATTTATTTCAACAACTTTGTTGTTGCTTGCAACTTATTGAAGCAACATTTCATGTTGTGCTTTAAAAATCTAAATAAATGAAAACCCGTCACGACAATTATAATTTAAATTGATAATCGACATTTCATAATCTCATAGGTCACTACTTTGAAGTTTATAAGTCCAGGCATGGCATTTAGACTTATTCAATAGACCACGGAATTGAATTCTTATTAAAAGACGATAGATTTAAATTATGTATCATTTTATTCCTATTATCTTTATAAGTTTAACACAAATCCCAGAAGATGCACTTATCAAAAAACGCGGGCCGATTTTGAACTTATATTTTCGAATGCAATTTGTTTTATAAATAATTAAAAAACCTACTCACTTTGCTAAGCATTGTGTACGATTTGTTATTCACTCACAAGTATATTTGAATGTACCGACCGTATGGTTTTATAGAAGTCTACAGTTGCTTTTATTTTGGTGGGGAGAAATGGTAGCGCAAACCTTGACTCTGTAATAGTAATAATTGCAAGGTTAAATATTTTATATATCGTGTATTTCTTACACTGATCTGTCAGGTTATAGAAATTCCTTTGTTTGGCAAGAAATTACTATCAGCGTTTTAGTAGGAATACTATTTATACTTAATATATTTTCAAAAAGCCCTTTATCAACCGACAATTGATCAAAGTTCAGCTGACTGATTTACTGGCGGATAATGTAAATTCTCGGAAATTGTTGGATAGATAGGTGAAAATGTTTGTAATACCTGTTTTTCGTATCAGCCAAGTCAGCTTTTATCCTTTAGCAGCGCATAGATGCGACAACAAGCAGAAAATTAAATGTAGAGAACCTATTTATTTTATTACTTGCGCTTCACTCCATCTTTGCTCGTGAAGTTCAATAAATTATACTCCTAGACATTCCTTGGGAATCGCTGTATCCATTGGTGAAAACCGCAAGAAAATATGTTTTTTATATATATGTAATTCGATCACATCAAGACAGACACCTTTTGGGTACTTGGTTTTGTATACAAGATATTGGATCAGATTAGCAACTCAGTGTGGCGTTCGATAAATACACCTACTGCCAGAGTCCGACATCAGAGAAAGAGAGGCTGGAAACGAATAAATTTCGTTTGGCTGATCCTTGAATGATCTTCCAAACCCCAAAACCAATTCAACGACCTTTATCAAACTCGTTGAGGGACGAGTCTAACCTCGTTGAGGGGGGGAGTCGAGTGATAGTTTTGTATAATGATAGTACAGGACCATTAGTATGATTTAGCACTTAAAAAGTAATAGTTTATTAACACGTACCAAAATATTTATTATTTCCTAAAGTTTCCTAAGTAGTCCAATTAGGTTTATGGATTATTAGTAAGGGTGGGATAGGTAGGTACTAGATATGTAAGTTTTTATTTTGAGCTCATTTTTTGAACTTGAGTTTGAATTTTAATCTATAGTCTAATTATTAGCACAAATAGAAGTGGATACCATGTGCATATGGATATGGCGCGTGTTTGCTGAGCGGCTGTCTCAGATACCCTGGCGGATGTTACGCCAGATGTCGCGGGTTATAATTCCCCCTAGGTAATGGATATTTATGTATTTTGTATTCTTATATTACTACGGCGGTCGTCTTGGCGTTCATTGAGAGAGGCCCACGTCCAGCAGTGGACCGATAAGGGCTGATATTGATGTTGATGATGATGATATTACTATAACAATGATCTAAACTATATTTCAGATTTCTAGTACATACAATACAAATCCTAAAGGTACTTAGTACAGGACTAGGCTTACGTATGATAAGCTCACAGGTATTATTACTATATATATATATATATATATGTAGGGAAGACGGATGAGAACTCTACCCTATCCTTGCTCGGTTTCAAAGACAACAAACTCAAGTGTTTTAATAGTTTTAACCATCTGTACCAAAGGATGCCAGCAGTCGGAATGTATTGGTAAACACACTTATAAACCTCCACACAAAGATAATTGGGCCATCTGAAACTTCATTCGCATTCGTTAAACCCATTCACATAACTGATCATTCGCACGGCTATGCAGACGCACTGCCCTTCGTCGCCCTATCCCCTCAAGGGGCCACCGAATTAGTGGCATGTGAGCAAGGTGTACCTGGACTTGCGGTCTCCTTCAGCTGCCATGCAGCATGGTAATACCTCTCTCTAATGAGGTACCACTGCACACTGTATATGTGTAACATGGGCATCAGCTGTAACAGCTGTCATTACAAAACAGACTATGTAAATATCTTGACAGGTATGCTACACCATGTCACGTAGGGGAGGAGAAAGGGAGGGCAATCCATCTGCATAACAACAATAATGCGGATGTCTATGATCGTCTGTGCCTATACTATAAATATAATTAAAATCAGGACAGAACGTATACCCCTAGTATTCGTTCTGACGACTACATTATTTTAATACCCTTAATTTACTCAACATTTATGTCTTCGTGATAATCGTAAAAATGTAACAATGCAATAAACTCACCTTGGTCTGTCTGTCTCACGCGTTTCTCGACAGTCTCCGGACTCGGGCGTGTACTTAAAACGTTGGTAATTTTACAATTAGATCCTAGACGTAATCTAGGAGAGGTCAGATGTTAAGAGCGATTGTTACTCATGTTGTTTTTAATGTATACATATCACATCCTCTGTTGAGTTTGTGTATCATTTCAAGTCATTAATGCGTAATTATTAACTCCGTAAGAGGTTATGCCATGCTGTATTGCAGCCGAATTGGGCTGGAATGGGATGGAATGATATTACCGTAGTGTGAAAGCTATGCTGCCGCGTTTCGTGGGCTGTGTGGGTTATGGCGATTCGGCTCGGAAGCATCGGTAGTCATACAAAAGGTTTTTACTTCTCGTTTTACTATATAAAAAACTCGATTTTCAAGAGTCTCTTTCTGCAGTTGGGCTTCCGGAATTCTCATCCGCCGCACTTCGCCACTCAATGCGAGGAACTCTGGCTGAAAAATTGCATTACCTAAATATTTCGATATTTCTTTATGTGGGTAGGGTGTGGGGCGTGCGGCACCTTACAGTGCCGAAAAACTACTAAAACCATTACCTGAGCCGCGTTTGCTGTGGTATCCCGTGAACAATGAACAGAAATGTTATCTTGCTCTATGGAACAACCCCATCAACTTTGGGACAGTGATTGCAAAGTCGCAAAGCTAGTGGGAGCCCATCGGGGTGCGGTTCCCATCCCCCGCCTCTTCTTCCCGCTCTTTAGTATGATCTGCTTATCCAAGGGGTACAAAGAACAGCTTATCCGAGGCACTTACTTTACCCCAGGCTACTGAGTTCAACGCCATGACAAGGCTTGAACCATTGTGGGTAAGTATTTGGGCACACGTACTTCTATTTATGTTCAACAACGAGAGAGCGTTAATACTTACGCTCTCTCGTTGTTGAACGTGATAATCTCGTCTATCGCTGTCCTTGGAGTTTATTAATTTCTTGTTTTAAAACTGTTGCATATATAATTAGTTATAAATAATTAAGCATCAGTTTAGAATTAAGTCAGTCACATTTTATTAATTTTTTTTTCTT
>JAFELO010000322.1:60351-85073 GCA_017140195.1 Eumaeus atala | reverse complement strand
TCGTCTATCGCTGTCCTTGGAGTTTATTAATTTCTTGTTTTAAAACTGTTGCATATATAATTAGTTATAAATAATTAAGCATCAGTTTAGAATTAAGTCAGTCACATTTTATTAAAATTTTTTTCTTACAATAAATAATACTTGTTCAATTCTGGCAGATACAACATTTTCATTTAATTAATAATGATGATACGCTGGGGCGGGGTGGACAGATGGAGCAGAGTTTTCTACAACAGCGTTGAATCTGTAATTAATTTTAAAATATCAGTGTTTGGAATCGTTCTTCATATCAAATCTTAAGCTTAAATTATTCTAGATGTCATTAAACAAAATAAGACGAGTGGAAGTAATTTTGGGGGCATCGAGAGGCCTGGTTAATGAATAACTTACCCGTTGTGGTCGTCAGCGGTGTAGTGTACGCTGCGCACGGAGCCGTCGGGCTGCAGCAGCGAGTAGGAGCCGTGGACGGCGTCTCCGCTACGGACCTCGTGCTGGGACTTGTGGTCGCCGGTGTGAGGGTCGGCCACGGAGTACGAGTAGTCGTACTTAGGGTGAGCCTATAATGTGCCAACAAATATAAGAGGTGACTCAAAACCTCACCTTATTAGTAAGTTAAAACGTTTTAAAATTATTAAACCCACGTATTCATCGTGTTCAGCGTAGTGAGCGGCTGGGGCATATGCCAGAGGAGCGGCATGAGTCAGAGGCGCAATATAAGCTAGGGGAGCTGCATGAACTACTGGGGCAGCAGCATAGGATAGAGGCGCGACGTAGTGCTCTGCGCCATGATGGACGATGCTCTGGGATGAGACGGCGTGTCCGTGTCCCAGGAGACCAGCGTTGGCTGCTGCCAACATAGCGCCCAAAGCGAAAATCTAGAAGAAAACAATTTCAAATTATTCTTATCTTCTCTTGAATTACAGACTTGAGTGAAGCCGAAATGGGACCATATCGGATTCACATGGTATGCTTAATTTTACAGTGATTAACTATAGCCTTCTAAAGGTGTTATAATTTTCAGAGCCATTGGAGTAATTTTCAATTTATTTGTTTCGGACATATAAAAGTTTAATCATATCGCTGTAACTTTTTAATACTTACTTTGCTTAGCATTTCGAGTTAATTCTTCAAAAACGAAAAATTGTTTGACGTCTAAAGTTTAAAACAAATTGTTTTATACAAATACGCCTCCGGATGGTGGGGAGAAATATGTGAGTGGACCTTGACTATGAAATGTCTGCGTCACGTTAAGGTCACTCCGGGCACTGTCTCTTTTACAAGAATTGGTTTTAACAAGAAATGGCAAAACTATTTTTAGCTGAGACCAAATTAGTAACTAATACCGTCTGTCACTTATAATAATTGTTCACCTTTTTATGAACTGATAGAAATAGAATAGAGAGAAGTTTAAATAATGTTAATTGGCTTTGTGCGATAGTTTATTTTTCGACGTTTGGAGTAATTTATTGTAGCTACATTCATTATTCATTATGGAAGTCACAATATATCGTAGCAATATTTGTAATTACTTAACGATTAACTGATTAAAAGTATCGTTATACGTAATGGATAATCAATTTCATTTGTTTTATAGTGGAAAGGGGGGCAATGGAGAAATCGGATCCTTCCCTCCGACAGGCTTCTCATAAACCGCACGAAACACGACACCGAAGATGCGGCTTTTCGGCGGTATCATGTGAGTGAGAGGTACCTTCTTGGTCGTGCCGGCCCAATTTCACTGCAATGCAGTACTACCTCTCACATAAAACGAGCTCTACCAACATCACTTAAAAAATTAATAGGATCAAATTGTCAGTCATCCATAAGTCAGGCAATTAGGCTGTTTTTTTTACTCAGAAGTCTTTCAAAATGTTTCCTAAAGACATCTTGCGCGATTGTGGAATATGCATTGAATTGATAGACCACTATAACCTCATTCTTCAATTGTGAAAGCTCTTGTCTAGATAAAAAGTAAGTTACAATCCAAATATTTGTGCCCTATTTTATGTAATTGTAGCGTATATTTTAGAACCTTCATAGGAAAATGGCATTTTTTGTATTAGTACTACGTATACAAGAGTATTGAGTTAGCGCAAATTAACTATTAATAATTAACTGAAGGGGAAAAAATAATCCGATTGCGTAAAAAAATGTGTAAAATATATGGACTTCCAATGGTCCATTGGTTTTTTGGTACTAATAATAGTTCCGATTAGCCTAATAGGATCAAATATGTAATGTGTCCAATATATCATGAAATTCTATTGCACGGTTTCCGCTTAGAGGTAAGTAATATGCGGCACTTTAACCCGTGAAAGCGTATATGTACCACCAATCGGGCTTAAACGACTGACGGCAAAAAAAATATTTTTGTTTGCTGGGCCTTTATGCTATGTCCTTGATGCGGGTATCAGAAGAAAGTTACCTAACATGTATTTGATTTAGATTAAGCATGGCGTAAAAGGAAATCCTTTTGGTTGTTTATAATCAATTGTCTTTGTTATTGACTCAACCGGACATTATAAATTCGCAAACACTGTCAATCTTATGATTCAATGTCAGACAAGGTAAGATATTTTTTAAGAATTTATTAGTTGACTAGCGATCCGGAGTGGCTCTATACAAGCGTGAAAACAGCATGAAAATCTATTTAGTAGGTTTTGAGAAAATCGATCACATACAGACTTTGGGGACTTTGTTTTATATATATACCAATTTAAGACGAAAGATAAATTCTTCAAAAATGTCTATAAATAAATAGAGAGCCAGTGCTATGTATATATAGAATATCACAGTATATAAGTTCATTTGCTATATAACTGCGATGTATCTCTTATGATGAATTATCTTTCTGAGATCGATATGAGAGCTTTTGCGTATTTACAGCCCGTGATGAATTTTAATATTAGTGTTAATTTTAAATTTAGTTTGTGTGTGCTCATCCCAATTGGTATGGAAATGAGTGTTGAGTATGTGAGAAAGTGCATGAAAGTAGAATAGACGCGGTTGAGACGAGGTCCATGTTCGGAGTACTGAAGTGAGGGAGATCTTAGGTCTAAAAGAAAGAGTCGGAAAAAAAATGAGAAAAGGCATGCTCCGTTCTTTGAAACATGTAGAAACTATGGAACATGAAAAGCTAACAAAACAGATATACAACGTGAATGTGGGGGGATGTAGGTACCGAGGAAGACCAATTGTCATACCGCATGATAAGATTGATCTGTTACTGTAGTGGTAATGAATGTGGTGGAGGCAAGGCCAAGATATGTGGCACACCATTTTCCCTGCCTACCCCATTAGGGAACTGGCGTGAACAACAAGCAAACTTAACACACGTGTTGAGTTTACTCAATAACTTTAAAGTACTAAGTACTTTTAAAGAAACTATCCTTATTTGGAAATACGAAAATTTACTAGCGCACGACTATTTAAAATTTTACAATTCTTTAAATTAATACAACGTTTAACAATATAAAGAAGAAGCAACACAGATGCACAATGATTTTGATAGTAATTAGTACTCTGATGTCGCTTTGATGAAAAATATGAAAAAATATACCGAGTGCTTCGTTAAACTTAATAATGTTATTGCAATAAAACTATTGATATATATCTTAATAATATAATACATAGATAAAAAAATCATGTCATATTTAATGCAACGTTACAAATACATAATTGATTTGTTACCTAACATGCGACCGGATTCTATATCGGCTATATAATAATGCTAATAGTATTTCATTAAATAACATTTCACACATTTATTTGGTATATCACAAATTTAATTCAACACAATATTAGGCCAAGGATCTTTGTGGAGAAGCTCCGAAGAAGAAATGTAACGAAACTTTACCAGTACCCTCTGTTATCTCACATAGTACACATGTGTTAGCAGCCCTATGCCTATTATGTGGTATCCGTGAACACGAAGTGTGGTATTCGTTTCCAATGGAACGTATACCGGTATAAACAAATATAAATTCAGTATTTCCAGACCTTACCCGTCGTAAACGGAATTCAGTTCTCGCAATTATTTACTGTGCGTTCATCGATAAAGGCCACTGACTAACGAGTTTAGCTTGATAAAATTCAGTCTCAATCCCAATCAGTATAAAAATTTCCTGATAATTATGAAACAAATTGGGCCAGTTGCCGAGAATTTTTTCTTCCCTGAGCATCCTTCCGAAAGAGAACAATGGTTTAAACCTATACATATGACATCTGACGGACAAGGAATTATGAGTGCGGTAAGCTTTACGATTATGCAACATGTAAATTCAAGCAAATTCTTTTACTCAACCTCGAATTTACAAATACACTTTTAATAGGCTGTGCAAAATGCAATATTATATTACACATACACATTCAATAATATATTTGCAAGGTGCAAATATAATATATACGTGACTGTTTAGGTCACGTGGCCGCAGGGTTTTTTACCATTGACCGCTAATGGCAATGGTCGTTCCGCTCTATATATTTCTGGGCTATGTTTCTCACTAAACAACTTTTTTTGCAAGTTTTTTTTATTAGTGCCCTGGCAGACACGTAAATGCCCTTCCTTGATATGTATGTGGCTGCTGTTAACTATAGACGTAATCATCGCTTAGGTACTGACGATACAAAAATAAAATTTCGTGTGTATTCATCTTTACCATCCAACATATCCCGTTTTTATTACTTATGATATTACCATTCCTATAATATAAAGAGTCAAACGATAAACAGTGTATTTTGACGACTACTGACGCCATAAACATCCGCACATTAGCCGTGCAGATTCGTTACCCTCATTTCTTCCTCCGGTATCATGTAAGGGAAAGAGGACCTCCCCGGTAGTGCTGACGAATTTGGCTGCAGTACTACATGTCTTACATGCCAAACATCTATGTTTTTCTAAAATACAGTTGGAGTTTTTGTGGTAAGCTGTTGAAGATAAGCAGTTTGATTCTAGTAGTAGTATACTCGTCAGTGAAGCAAAAAAAAAATCTTCGGACGTAACATATCAGCTTGATCAAAAGAATGTCAACGTGATAGACTGAATCCAATGACTTAATGATAATGAATGACGTACTCGTGATAGACTGAATCAAGTTTCAGATTCAGTCTATCATGAGTACATAATTAAAATCTTTATAAATTTGGTCGGTAGCCTGGTAAGGCTGAGTTGCTGTTTATCGTAAATTATAATTGATACGAGGCGTATTTGTCAAATTATACGCTCCAGCGTAGATCATAAGGTGTATAGATCATACATTTTCCAGAGTCTTGAATAGCGAATATCTAAAAAATATATGTAGTTAATAGTATCTAATATTATTTATATTTTGATACGTAAATTTTTTTCTAGCTCCGTATCAGTAAATTAATATTGGAAGACCTCTTGTGACTCATGACCTAGACTGGAACAGTCACGAAAAGCCACTGGACGCAAGTCCATATCCAGCAGTGGACTTCGTCTATCTAATGATAGTGATATAGTATGATGATGTCTTCCTTGCTGTATCAGACAACAGCGACTCCTACTTTTAATTACCTGTTCCTTTTCTCTGGTGGAAACGAATGAGGCTGGTACAGCCAAACTTGGTTTTGAAAACACGGTTGCTCGGGGCGCAGTACAGCTGACCAAAAGCGTTATAATTGTATGAAACGGCGGGCTTGGGCTGAGCTTTTCGAACTTGGCGCTTAACATCCAGATCTCTGAGCCGCTTTAATTCGTTTTCATTTACACCTTTACATTTTGTACAGCGGAGCGCCACTCCGATCTCACTGCAGCAGGTCCCTCCCTGCTCTTAGGTGGTATGTTACATCGTTTGAGATGGCGTTTCGATACATCTTTATAGCGGAGATATTGGCCACCATGCTTCCGTCTTCCAGATGAGAGCACCGAATAGAATATCATTTTCGGTAGCCTCTCATCGTTCATACGCCAGACGTGTCCACTCCATCACAGCTGGTGCTTCATAACGAGAGCCTCAATACCTGGCATGCAGGCGCGATGTAGCACTTCTCTGTTAGGTATACGCTCTTGCCACTTGATGCGCAGGATGGATCGTAGACAACGAAGAAGGAATGTGTCTAGTTTTATTAAGTCCTCTTTGTAGCAGCACCAAGTTTCAGTGGCATACAGAAGTGTGGGAATAACCATGGGTTTATATACAGATATCTTCGTTTACAGTTTCAAGTAATACCAGTTCCACACACGGGTACTTAGTTTACCGAACGTAGTGGCCGCAAGGGCAATGCGAGTTGGGATTTCTGATGCCAAAATGTTGTCAGGCCTAAGTACACTTCCCAAGTATTTGAATTGCGCTACTTCTTCTAGCATTTTACATGCTGGAGGGATCTACGTCACGACTTCGTGGGGGCTGTCATATGACCTTTGTCTTTGTGACGTTTATCAACAAGCCAAATTTAAGACAAGCCGCACGCAAGGAATCAATATAGGACTGGAGAAATTTCAGTGAATCCGCCATCAGACTTACGTCATCCGCATGTAAAATGTCCACTATGGAATAGTTGGCATTCCTTGACTTAGTCCAGAAGCGAGAAAAGTCGAATATGCTCTTATCACTTCTTAAGTTCGGTTCTATACGAGCTTGGCAGGTCCTTAAGGCGTCCCTCATGACAGTGTCGGCGCCAAGACGCAGCCCTGTTTTATACCACACGTGATAGGAAATTGGTTCGAGAAGTCATCGTCGTGACGAACTGATGCCATCATGTTATCGTGAAACTAGCGGACTAAGTTTATAAACCTCTCAAGACAGCCCATCTTCCGTAGCATAATCCAGAGAGCATCCCATGGCACACGATCGAATACTTTCTCTAGGACGACAAAACACATATACCGAGGACGGTGTTTGTTCCACGCTCTTTTCTTCAACTTGCCTAACGATAAAGATTACGTCAACAGTACCTATACTATACTATTCGGCCGAAAACCACACTATGATTCAGGCAAATTTTTTTCCGCAAGGCAAGACAATTTGATGTTGAGTATGTGAGTGAGTATTTGTCCATTAAAATTTAATTGTTAAAGGCGTCAACTTCTCCTTCTAAACTATCTTATTATCCTTCTAAACCAACGTCATTCAGCAACTTAGATTCGTCAATTTTGGGCAGGACTTTATGCAGGCACGGCGCGGAGTTTTCGTCTTAAGGCGAAGTCTCGATCTAACTAGCATGTGATCCGTCCATCCTTGAGCTCCTCTCATAGCACGTGTACTCATTACTTCGCGGAGGTCTTTGGCACGCACTATAACGAAATTAAGCATGTGCCAATGCTTGGACGTCGGGTATATCCACGTAGTTTTGAGTTTATCAGGGAGCTGGAATACAGTTTTCGTAGTGGTAAGGCCAAATTCTGTACACAATGTTAAAAGATCTAGTCCATTTGAGTTACATCTGCCGCTTCTATGACGCCCAAGTACTCTATTCTATGCGCTAGAAACCAGACCGTAGGCGATCATTAAAACCACCCATGAGCACGACCTTATCCAGTCCAGGAATCCTTGCGAGAATATTGCGGAGCTGTTCGTAGAAGTTGAAGAGTAGGGGCGTATATACTGATGAAGTGTATATAATTCTTGGAAGTATTTTAAATCTTAGTACCATTATTTATTCTGTCGCAAATGCCTTTTGAGAGTTCCAGTAACGATGTAGCTAGATTGTTACGTATTGTAAATCCTACTCCACTCTCCGCCCGCTCGTTGGATGGCCTACCACCCCAGTAATAGGTGTAACCGCCAAGTTGCTCACACAAAACTCCACTGAGATGGGTTTCACTAATTGCAGCAATATCGATGTTGTATCTAGCTAGCTCTCTCGTGATAAGTGTGGTTTTTCTTTCAGGACAGGTGTTCTGGTCATTATCTAGAAGGGTGCGAAAATTCCAGGTGCATAGATGTTTTGAAGATACTAGTTTTTTATGTCGACCATCTTTGATGGTGAACAGATGATCGCGGTAAAACATCTGCTTAAAGGTAAGACGGGCTATGTTTGGGCCACCTTTTCTTGGCCCCTCCCCATATTAGGGAAAGCAGAGCGATCCTAAATAGGGCTGCTTTATCGCCTGACGAGCTGCCGAACCACCCCTCCCGTCTTAATCGAGGACTAGAGCGACCATCACCGCCAAACCGACTAACGTGCAGCATACCAAGTAGCCAGGCACACCAGGGCTTCACCCCACCTCCGGGGCTCCATCGTCGTAGGACTTTGACCCAAAACCTTCGATGTAACAGGAGTCATCTACGCGTGAATATATTATAGTGAACGAACCATTGCGCTAAAGTAGGTCCACTGTCTCGTCTTGCCACTACCTGTTTCTAATGGATTGGGTTACCAATACGACCAGCTGGACACGGAAGTTGCAATAATAAGCGTATAACGTCTAAGACGTCACCATACGTCTTTAGGGGCTCATTACAAGTACCCTGCCCATGTCGCGGCAGTGGCCGATAGCTTTCGCCTATCGACATTACTCACCCACAAAACGCCGACGGGGACTTTATCAGTTGCCTCTTCCGCCAACAAACGCCGTACCGAAGTTCATCTTCTCCACCGATGTTGCCGTTGTGGTCTTCACTCGTAACCCTGAGCAAGGGTTCTGTGTTATATCCTCTAAGCTTGAGAGGTAGAGAGAGGTAGAGATCTATGTGACAGGCGAACCTCTAAAAAATAAATCAAAAGGATTTTGTAAAGAGATTTTCTTAAGGAAAACACTATAATTACACATTTCTTTTTTCTTGTTGACACGGGGAAAGGTATTTATGCACCATCACCAGCCCTGGGTGGGGTCCAGTGGTGACTGGGGCTAGCGGCACGTTATAGTAACGAATACCCTCTGAAACCATAATGCCATCGGTGTCGCCTTTGGTGAGGTGCCCGGGAACTACAAGCCGTCGCCAGCTAGTCCCCCAAGGAACCATCGCCTCCACCGCCACAGAACCTCTGCCCACACCACACGACAGTCCCCTCAACTTTGGGACAGTGCAATGGGATGAGGTTCCAATCCTCAACCCTTTCCTCGGGCGCGAAAGCGCTTCCTCCTAGCGTTCATTAGTGCCCTCTTCTTATAAGACCCCTAGAGCGCCCCCTCTTCCTGCTCTTTAGTCCCCTCTTTTTGGAAGAGAGGTATAAATACCAGCCCCAGTTCAGTTGCCTTCGCCCAAGGTGTCTGGGTTCGCGCCAGGCTACTGAGCCCTACCACCACGACGAAGCTTGAACCATGCTGGGGAAATACCAGGCTGATTGATAACTGGCCGAAACGACGAACTTAAAAAATAGATAGACAAACAAAATTTATTACATATATTCAATCATCTCTTTAAAAGTAGAATTTATTCCAAATGATAGAATTTGTGTGAGGGGACCTAGAACTTTCTCTGCTCTAAATTTTCTCAAAAATGGAAAGAAACGAAATTCTTGCGGTGATACGGTTTCACGTTTTAAAAGGGAATACAGCAACCCCAGAGTAAAGTCATGCTAGACAGTGTCTAACACTAACTAACTACTGTAACACTACTCCTGCATTGAGAACATGATTCACACCTGAGTGACTGTCTTTGAACGTGGAAGACAGAGCTGCGAAGACGCCAACAGGTTACGAATCCAGACACGATCAAAAAGATTCAAGATATAGTTTTGAATGTTCGGCGCTTAACGTTGCTGCAGATAGCAGAGATGGTAAGCATTTCCTGTGAACGCCTTTTTAACATTTTACACCAACATTTGCGAACGAAGAAGCTTTGCGCGAGTGCCGCGTTTGCACACTATTAACAAAAAGGAACGTCAAGTGGACGATTCGGCGAAGTGTTCGAAGGCTTCATTTATCCAAAAAAAAATTTATTCGACCACTACAACGCACCTGTGCACTCATCAAGGTGCATGCAGTTGCCAAATTCCATGAATTGCTGTTCGAATTGTTGCTGCATCCCCCATATTTCCCAGATCTGGCCCCGTGTGACTTACACTTATTCCCGAATCTCAAGAAATGTTTAGGTGACCGAAGATTTTCATCAAATGATGAAGTCATTGTCGCCGTAGACGAGTATTTGAGGAGTTAGAGAAAACTTTTTATGAAAATGGTGTACTTTTTATGAAATTGGTGATGCGCTGGACTGGCATCGAGATAGAAGAAAACTTCTTGAAAAAATAAAATTGTTTAAAATAGATTATTAAAGTTTTTTTTCGGACTTAGCAATCGTCCCTCGTAAATCCCGTTTAAAATAATTCATCAACAAATAGTTGCACATAGTGTGCAGAGTGCCAAAGATTAACTTATGTAATATTTGTCCTGTAACTTTATAATTTTTCATCATTCGAATATTTACGTATTCATTTAATGTAGATTATCAATTTAGCTATGTTAATGGAATGTGTCTTTTCTTTTAGTAACCGACGCCAAAAGAGGTCATCAATACGCCACGTATGTGTGTAATATTGATATGTGAATATGTTAGGGCTTACATATATAGGGATGTCGGAGTGAGAAGATATGTTGATATTTATACAAATATATCGGGAAAGAAATATAGACAGATAGCTATATAGTGACAAAATCATTAGAATTTGAAAACAAAAACAAAAATTTCAGTTTCGCGAAGCTTTATAATGTCGATAGGTATCTTGTTAAAATTAAATATATTTTCAATTTACAAAAATAAAAACGAAACTGGCGATGTACCAGTTATACTAAAATCATTATATTATCAGTTTCGGTTTTTCATCTTTAAATTTCGGAGCAATGTAAGATTAATCAAAAGTTATTGAAAAGTGTTGAATGAATAAATATCCTCGACGTTCTTTTTCTGTTAGGTTAACGTAAAAGTCTAAGATCGACTTGCTATCGGAACTTTAAACTCATGAATTGAAAAAAAAAAACGATTTTGATATGAATCTCGAAATAGGATACTTAGTATCTTAGTATATATCGGTCCAAAAATATCGATATATCGAACAAAAAATGTCGACATATCAATATTGTTTGGGCATCCCTACTTACAAACAAAAATATAAAATCTTAATGGTATATCGTATATTTATGTATGTATGTTTGTCCACATATATTTTTGACATTATTGATCAAATTTTAACCATTTGTTTTAGTACGTGATGGAAAGTGACGAAGAAGCCTACGAAGAAGCACATGTGCCTAGAACTTACCTATTCACTCTTGCTTTGAGTATCCCCAAGTTGTAGATTTCGGGAAACATAAAAATATGGAAGATAATATATTTTATGGACCTACCACAAGCGTCTTTTATGTATCTACATGAAATAGTTAACGACTTAACTAAAAATTATGACATAAAAGTAATAAAAATAAATTAAACTGACTTCAAAAGATTAAAAAGTGTACTAAATTGCTTGAAGTCAGTTTCCGTGGTAGTCTTCAAGCAATTAAATTTATTATTTCGTTGTCGTTTTAATTTAGCTTTATATATAATTTGGGTGCAAATTTATGTTGACATTGAATATTTTATTTGTTCCGCATGAAGGTAGGCGACTGACTTGAGTAAATGGTAATTTTGGTACTAAGTAATAATTTGATGTAGGTATCCTACAAATATGAAAAATGCCAAAGTATGTAAAGGAATGTTTCATGCAAAAGCTACTAAACGGATTTGGTTGAATTGTAGCACATATGCTATACATATTAATGTGGATTAACATAAGAATATGTTCCGAAAAAATTAAAGTTATCATTGACGTTACGCGGGTAGAAAGAAATCTAGGCATGGCTGTTGATCATTTTATCTTCCAATGAAATGATTTTCCATTTTAGCAATTCTTTTATTTCCACGAATGTTTAAATTATTTACTGGGGGTTTAAATCTTATTTTTAAGTCGTTAACTTTTGATGGGATCCTTCTTGCTTTGTATTAAAAAATAAGAAATAATTATACATTACAGCACACAAGCACGCTATATTTACACTTATTTTCATTCTTATATTTACAACAATATAAATTAAATCCTAGTTCTTTATTGTCTATGGTGGGTTCAGTAATGATGGTAGGCAGGTGCTGCGTGAACAGAAGGAGCTGTATTTTTTACGACTGCGTTGAATCTGAAAACAATTGACAAATATGTCAGATAAAGCATCAGCGTTTCTGAATTAGTTATGTTATAACATTTATTTGTGAAGAAACTTTTCTCACTCCTGCGACGTAGCATGACCTCTTTTTCATGCTACATTACAGGAGAATAAGGCCGGTACGACCCGGGGGTACCTTTCACTCACATGGTAACGGCGTAAACTGACATTTTCGGTGCCATTTTTCGTGTGAGTTGTGAGTAACCGGGGGCCCATCAGAGTGGAGAAAAGAGGGCAACTCAACGGCATAATATCTATGCGGATTGTGCGGAAGATTTGCAGCAAAATGGCTCGGATTTCACCTTGGCCCTACCATGCCCCTATAATATAAAAGAAATGTGTGTTCATTTAGATGACAACATTTTTTAAATAAAACATTATTTATTTTGTGTGCGATAAATTATATGTATTCTGTTAATTTAATTTGAATTTAGCCAAATTTCCAAAATCGGTTCTCCTTCTGAGAATAGGTTTTGTTTAGGTACACCATCATAGTCTCAACCAGACTATGACGTAAAGCACGTTACGAAAAAGGAAACTTCGGAAATTTTGTTCATATATTTGTGCTCATCAACGGTGTAGTGTATGGTGCATATAGAGCGTATAGGAGAGTTGAGCATATAGCGATAACGTTGCCTTTGTGGCTCTCGTGCTGAGACTCGTGGTCGCCGGTGTGAATGGCCGCCAGTACGTGCGAGTATTTAGAATAGGCTTGTTACACATTCTGCGCCTTACCCGTCGTGGTAACCTGACGACCACGTCAGCGGTGTACTCTAAGTACAGAGCCGACGGGCTGCAGCAGCGAGTAGTAGCTGTGTACGGCATCTCTGTGACGGACCTCGTGCTGGGACTTGTGGTCCCAGGTGTGTGAGTCAGTAATATGTTCTATGGCTTACCCGTTGTGGTCGTCAGCGGTGTAGTGCACGCTGCGCACGGAGCCGTCGGGCTGCAGCAGCGAGTAGGAGCCGTGGACGGCGTCTCCGTCACGGACCTCGTGCTGGGACTTGTGGTCGCCGGTGTGAGGATCGGCCACGGAGTACGAGTAGTCGTACTTAGGGTGAGCCTGAAAAGCCATAAATATTGATGAATATATAAATAGTAGCAACAAAAATATTCAGTAATAAAATAGTACCTACATATTCATCATGACTGTCGTAGTGTCCAGCGGGGGCGTATGCGGCATAAGCTAGGGGGGCAGCATGTACTACTGGGGCTGCATGAACTAGTGGGCTAGCATGTGAAGCATATGCAATAGGCGCGGCGTAGTGGCCTTCATCGTGACGGACGATGCTCTGGGATGAGATGGCGTGACCATGTCCACCTAAGAGACCAGCGTTGGCTGCTGCCAACATGGCGCCGAAAGTGAAGAGCTGAAAAAATACAATTAAAGTACCTTACTGGGTTTTCTTCGTTCATTTACCGACTAAGATCTGTATCTATTCATTTTATAGTACCCATTGTTATGGAGAACTGAAGTGACAATTGTCGTATCACAAAATATAAAGAATACAATAAAAAAATATTTGGTAATTAGAAATCACTACAGTGTTCTTCAGTTACGTCATTTACTACAGACAGGTAGGTAATAAAAAATGTGAGAAAGATATTGACTTCATATATATTATATATACATCGATGTTCGCCTTATCGGTATATTAACACATCACTTATGAAGTTAAAAAAAAAAATCTGCGCTTTTTTACATTTCTCTGTCACAAAATTTTAAAGTCCTCTTTAAAGGTTTTTAAAATACTTTTTTACGCCCTGTACTCACTTTGCTGTACATTTTGTGAGTTAATAAAGATCGCAAGATGATTGAGTTACCAGCTTTCATGTTCAGTTTTATATAACGCGCCTACGGACACACGGTGGGGCGAAGAAATGGACGAGGGCCTTGACACTGTGTTCTGATTCTGAACTCAAGGTCTCTTCATACGCTTTGTCTTAAGTTCTAGTCATTGTATCGAAATTTACAAAGTTTGTCCGACGGATAATGTGTTGTAGATTGTGGATTGGGTATTATAGATTCATATAATGTTTTACTTTCTTCTAAATTTTTAGAGAGAGGTAGTGCTATGCTGCATTGCAGCTGAGTTGAGCTGCTATGACCAAGGAGGTGACTCGCATAATATTGCCGTAAAGATGACAGAAGTTATGCAGTCGTGTTTCGTGCGGTGTGTGAGCAGCCGGTGGCCCACTGAAAGGGAAGAGGAAAGGAGGTCAACACATCTGCATAATTATTGCGCGGATGTTTATGGGCGTCGGTAGTCATGAGAAGAATCGTCGTTTGTCTTAGACTATTAAAAATATGTTGGTTTTCCTATTTTCAATAATTGTGAAAATTTTGTTTTTTTTTTTATAATGTTACATTTGAATTTGGAATCTGTCATTTTTATACACTTTCTTTTCACTTCACTGACTTTTCTCATTTTGGTGCCAATACATTGTAAAATATTTTGAGAGTTCGTCTTGCTTGGTTATATTATTCTATCCTCGGGCCATAGAACGGATGCAAGGTCGTTCCACCACCTCTATATGAAGACGTAGAGGTTAGTGTTTGTCCTTCGGATAAAATCCGGAACCCTTGGGGATAAAACAAATATTTTTTTATCTGGAAAGTTTGGGACGAGAAAGCAAAGCGTACTTATTTGCTCTAACATAGAGCCCAAAAGATAGCTCAGGATATCCCTAGATCGGGTGTTGAGGGTGCTTGACGTTGTTTATCAGACCTATACGTTAACATTTTATTACTTTGTACCTATATGTAATTATTTTGTACCCCTTTTTACGGAAATCGCGTGGGCTTTTGGAATTTTGACATACTTATAGCTTATGAATAGGAGAAGTTATATTTTTGTATACTATGCATTAAATATTATAACTGTAACTAAAATGCTTAAAAATGTAATAGATTCAATTCCTAAAAAGGAAAGCTCTCAATTCAATGACTAGAACAACCACAGTACTGATATCCTGTGATCCCGTTACTTCTAGGTGGGATAAGAACAGCACATCCAACCTACTCCAATGGGTTTGGAATAAATATATAATTTTGGCACATGCCTTTATTAAAACAAAAAGGAGATTAAAAAATATCACCTACAAAATATTATTTATCACCCATACAAACGATTACCCGTTTATTTAAGAGTGTAGTTTACTGTAATTGGTAGTGCCATGATGCATAGGAGGAGGTACTGCCATGCATGATGCATGACACTACATCCACCTATTCAACGGAATTGGGCCGGCCCGACCGGAGAGATACCTCTCGCTCACTTGATACCGCCGTAAGATGACACCTACGTTGTCGCTTTGTGGGTAGCTTAGCTAAGTCCGATTGGGGCAACGCGTCGGCATAATTATGCTGATGTTCATGGGCGTCGGTAGTCGTTGGAAGGTTCTGATTGCTCGTTAGTCACCCTATACTATTAAAAAGAAATTACGTATTGTGCGCTGTCAAATTGATGCGCAATCGGGAGGTCAAATCCCCGCTACGAAGCAACTGAGGGAAACGTGTGAAGCATTGTCGTTATACTATTTGTTTTACGCGTACACGTACTTATAACGCGGAAAACGCCTAATTTTAAGTTCGCACCTTGAGACTTACTAAGTAGATGGTGTAATGTAAGACATTCCGCTTACCTTGTATTATAAATGTATATGCGTGTGTTGTAATAGTGGAAAGGCGCTATGTGAAACTGTCATAGCACAGTGTCATAAAATGTATCAACTAATTTCTATTTGCATGAACAATGTATAACAATTAACAACATCATTAAGGTTGTATTTTATTAACTTGTTTGGAATAACAATTTATTTAGTGAATTCAATTTACTGAAACAAATTCGATTTGTTTCATTTAAATAAAGAATTTTGTGTATGAATGTGTTTAAGTTTGACGGCCGGCTGGCTCAGTTGGTAACGTGCCGGTTGGGCCGCGTGTTATGCCAGAGGTCACGGGTTCGAATCCCACCTGTTTCATGGATGTTTATATATGTATTTATATAATAAACATCTTAAATATATTAAAAATATTAAATATACGTCCGTTGCTTTGTACCTGTAACACAAGTCCTCACGGTACTTAACACAGGGCTAGGCTAACGTGGTGTAATAAGTCCTCAGATATTATTATTATTATATTATCAGATATTATATAAATTATTTTTCCAACACATGTAGACACATGTAATTATTATATATTTATTTAATAATTTATTTAGGACACTAACATAATTATATATACACATGTTGTAATTCACTTATTACTTGTTTTACCTGTATTTCATTAATTGTTTATATATTTATTAATATTTGAAATAATAGTAATCTTCATTCAGGCAAGCATCACTCATTTTGTGAGTTGAATACATTTTATATTTCACCTATGCGTTACCTGCCTTGCATATTTATGCGTTCCTCAGTAATGACGTTTGCCGAGCCTCCCTAGCAGAAGTTTCATTACGGCTTGTCTCCGTGCGCGTTAAATCAGACCCTACTTTATAAAATCTGTGTCAAACGCTTGTCGATCGTTCCGCAGTTTGCGAATAAATGGTGTTCCTGGTAATAAAACGTTCGGCTTATTTCAGGTGTCCCAGACGGTGGCGCGCAGTTTAATTAAATGTACAGAAATTTATCAACTCAGATCCATGTACTGCTGAATATATGTTTTCAAGTTCTTTGCTGCTTCTTCTTGATCATTATTATTATCAGCCCCTATCTGTCCACTGCACGGCATAGGCCTCTTTCAATGAACGAATCGTCGTCTTAACATGTACTATATGAAGGTATAAGTTTACCCACTTCTATCTATCAATTTCATAACTTTTTTATAGCATAAGGGGGCAAACGAGAAAACGAAGCCTTTTGATGATTACCGACGCCCATGGACATTCGCATGATTGTTACACAGATGCGTTGTTCTCTTATCATCCCCCAATGGGCCACCGGCTACTCACAAACCGCACGAGACGTGAAAGCGACGCGGTCGCTTTATGACGGTATAAAGTGAGCGAGAGGTACTTACCCGATCGTGCCGGCCCAATTCCGCTGCATAGAAGGAGGTCGTGTCATGCACCATGCATGACACTATATCCTCCTATATATAACTACCTGTCGCAAAACATTCACAAATATGTCATAAATATTGATTAGTAATATAATATTCTTTTTTTATATTTGCCGTAAACTGTGTCCGATAATACAACAAAGAATTACACATACGCTGACTAGGCGAGTCGCTATCATAGCAAATATGCTGATGGGACTGTGTCAAACTCTGCGCACCAGGGATGCACATCATTTACGCGTCGTCGTAAAAAAACAATTCACTCGCATTTCCGCAAACATCCCCTGAAGTGCTACAACATCTAGGCAGACCCGACGACATCCCGAGAGCTTTATTGTGTTGGACTCGGCGAACACTGTACGTCTTTTGAGTATATCTGGCCCAAGGTACACGCGTAAAAAGATGTACAGTGAGCCCGGAATAGAGTTATCTTCACCTCTCTCGGGCAGCGTGAAGACCTGCGGGCTGTCATGTTGGCTCTCACCGAAAATGCTCCCACTCTATGTACTCATCATTTTTCAGGTCTGGCGTATATTATTTTTTTTTTATATTTTTTAGTAATAGTACTACTACTATGGATGTATGTGGATGTACCTACACAATTGAACACATGTAATGATAGCTCATGAAAATACAGACATATAAAGAATAAATTAAACATGTAACATTTACTTAGAGAAGAACTCAGCTTGTAATTAGATAGCTGTGATAATAAGAATAAAAAAAATGTTTCAAGATAATAAAAAAAAAAAAAATACAGTTAAACATCAAAATAACAATGCACAAAATTTGGATATTCGTAAATTACAATACTATTTCGGCAAGTTTTACACTAACACTTTCCTTAGAGTATAAGAAATATTCAGTGACATAATATTAGTTCTACTAACAACAAAATGTATGTACATTAAAAAAATAATATCTAAAAAAAGTCAGTGAGTTAAAAATCAATGTCAACATAAAATAAAAATAACAAACATGTCCCTAGCTGAAACTATACAACACTACAAAATTACAATTAAGTGAAAATTAAAATTTTATTCATGTTAAGTACAATTCCGATTAAGTAAAATTCATTTGAGTATACACCAAATTAAATTAAATAGTGTAATTTTTTCTTTAGCTAGTATGTCAATTTGGTTCTAAATAGTAATTAAAATTTGATATTTTATTTAGCTATAGATAGGACATAAATACAATTTTAGGAGATAATGACAACGGAATATATTATATTATATATTTTTTAACAAGTTCATACAGAAAGATGAAGGCGTGTCAAAGTGTAGATCCACAAATTTACTACAGGAGTTGATGACTCTAACCATTCTGCATAGTGGAGAATTCAAACCAAAGACAGTTCTCTTTGGTTGGCAATATAGAGGCATTATTGGTTGTCGCGGGTATCTGTTTGGGATCCGTAAATTTATCCGCTCCAAAAGTTGAGTACATTTTATTTAGTTCCTTATAATTTTATTCAGAAATACAGCATCGAGAATTTTTGCTCGTGTGGCAAAAGCATATGACATCTTAAGTTCACTGTCATTAAGATAGACTGGAGGTATCCTGACAATGCGCTGCCTACCGACCCGAAGGAACATGATCACGCTTTTTTTACAATTATAAATGAGTCCGTGAGTTTTAGCCTACTGTTAACAAATCATCAATAGTCTCCTCAATGCACTAACCGATGCGTTCAACAGCACCTTGTCATCTGAGTAGCTAATGTTGTTAACGTATGCAAAATATGTATGACATCCGATCTTGGTGCTGCTAAGCGCACCGATAAGCACAAGAACATATAAGTTAAATAGGAATGGCGAGAACAGGCCGCCCTGTCTGACCCCCTATTCGAGACCGCACGGCCTTGATTCAGCACCAACCCAACGAAATGTTCGTTGGGTTGGTGCTGAATCAAGGCCGTGCGTTGATCTGGTTTCCATACCAATATTTAAGCATATTAATGAGAGATGGTGGCAATGAGAGCTCCTGTAATTTTAGCCACATGGTATCGCAGGAAACCAGATCGAATGCCCTGGACAGATCGAGAAAGCAGACATAAACGGGTATCCTGCGGTCTGTATAGTATGACACGGTTTGCTTAAGGCATAGCGCAGCACTATCCGTACATAAACATGGTCTGGAACCAAAATAGTTATAACGAAATTTTAGGTGTCCATTTAATTGTGCATTAAGCAGAGTCGAGCATCTTAGCTAGTACTGTTGCCAGCGATATCGGCCTATAGTTACTTAAATCCGCATGGTCAACCATTTTATTCTTTACAATTGAAATCACATTTGTATTCTTGAAACCAGCGTCAAACATATTCAGTCCAGCTTCATTTGTACTCCGCCGCTTTGACACATAAGTCAGCGTGTCAGAATTTTGTGCGGAAGCGCAGGTGGGTGTTTTGGGTTCTGTCCAACAACTTGTCACCTAAAAGACTGCACTCTATCACCCTTTGCCAACCTTAAAACTGGGTTTTTCACTCTGTGTCAAAGACCAAGCCTATGCGCCGTAAGAGTGTAATGGAAATATACACGTGTACATTCGTTTTCGCTTGAGCGATGTTGGAAGGTAGCCCTTCATGTTACCCTTGAGACCAGTAGCTATGCCTTCATTACCTTGTATTTATTGTCTGGTCTGATAGGTACAGGAAACTAATTTGCCAGGTTGTTGGACCAACAAATTTAAAATAATTTGAAATTGGAAGATTATTGATCCAGGCAATCCTTTTGGACAAAAGTATAGGAGAGTTTTGTACAGAGGATGAGTTCACTTGCATACAACTAACATTTTTACGACACATTTTTGTATCATGGTTTACATAATTTTCTTTTGATAACAAAGGAGCTTGCATAAAGAGAATACTATCGCCACAATTATGCCAATTTCCTTCTCTGTTCCTCACGTCCATTGGGCCACCGGCTTCTCAAAACATCATCATAATGCCAACACCCTAACTAAAAAATCGAATCGGAAAGTCACACATAATAACATCCAATATCAAGTCCGTGCCACCGTGCAGGACCTGCGAACGTGCTTCTGTTGTCATATAACTCAATGTCACATTATGTACAAAAATATTTAGTTCCCAATATACAACGTTACTTATACAACTAGACAGGCTATTTATATAGAAGTATCGTACTGGTTGTGTGTAAACTCTTTATAATTTTGAGGGTCCTCTATTCCAGATGGAAAAGCGGAACACTTAGATATATGATTATATTATTGTCTGTGTACCTGTCCGTTTCTACGTCTATCAAGAATATTTTCTCGGACACGATTCGAGGATCAATTCAAAATTTTCCTCAAATACTAAAATCTGTATATTATAGTAGACGATTGTTTATGTGTACAATGTTTTCTATGGGATCACACGAAAACTAAAACCTATAGGTTACTTGTGGTTGAACTTGAACAGAAAATTTGACAATAAGTAAGGGATATAGTATAGGAACAATTCCGATAATTTGAATATTATAAATACATCATTGAAAACACCGATTAGAAACATTTATATGTGAACATACTATTCCATATTTAAATGTATTATCTTGAACAATACTTTCATACAATATCTACAATTTTTATATTATTTATTTTATTTCTATTATTATTTTTATTTTTAGCAAGTTTTTGAACACCACAGGTGTTGCGTTAAGATTCAAATGTGTCTAAGAGAACTTTCGATAGACTCAAGAAGAAAGAAACAAAAAGGACAAGTCCTTTAATGATGGGCAAGAAGCCTATTCCTTAGATAAATTACTAGTCTTATTTTGAAATGTGGCAATCTTTGATAGAAAGATAAAGTAAATTTAAATTTTGTTTCGTATCATGAAGTTTGATCTAATTAACGATAATGGGCCTATTACACGTTTAACATTGAATGCATTGTTCGATAGCTGAATGAATTGAGCAATAGCTGAGGTTAACAGAGCTAGCCACGGGCTATACTACCGATTTAGAACTACCGATTTTACATTTTTTAAGAAATGTTCGAATGTCACTAGTTCACTTGACATCACAATCACCAGCTGTTAACTTTTATGAATTACATTGAACAAATAACGCCCTACCAATTGTTAGTATAGTAGTATTGATGGACTGTACAGTTACTTCCTGACGTAAATTCACATAGTAACTTGAATAAATAATAAAAAAAGACCTTACCTTTTAAAGATGGTAAGGAAAGTGGAAAAAACTACTTATATCAAAGTAGCTTTTTACGGCTATTTATTCAAGTTATCAATTATTAGAGTTTGTAATAATGCTGCAGCTGAATTAATATGACCGGGGACGTATTTCTCGCTCATATTATTTCGTTGTAAGAGTGTTGTCTCATCATCATTGAGTACATGGGGGACTATTGGGGGGGATGTGGTGAGGAAGAGCAACGCATCTGCATATAAGAACGGATGGTCTTAAGCGTCGGTACTCACCAAGTGGATCAGATTGTTCGTTTGTTCCTTTATCCAATCTAAAAAAGGTAGATGGTTCATCGGTATTCACTTAACGCATGTACTTTATTGAGATGTGTTACGATAAAATTAAGCGATTTGTCCACGGGAAGGTCGATATTATTAAAAAATACGTCAAGAATGCATTCGATTTTATTTTCAACGATTAAATATATTAATTATACAATTATCCATTTACACAACTTGCTAGGACTAGATTTGTTTTACACACTAACAAAGTTTACTTTTTACCGATGGTAGAAGTATATAAGTTAAGGGTGAAATAGAATTTGGTCCTTGAAGTTTTGATTGAAGACAGTTAATGACGTCATTGTAGGAAATTATTCCATTATTAGCATCTATAGCATTGCCACTGGATTCCGTTGTAATTGGTTCAATATTTTTGTCTGTAGCATCTGTGATTTCTTTTGGGGTGTCAATGTCTAATTCTTCCGTGATTTTCGCACTCTTATCACAGGGCGTGGTTTTCTTATCATCGCTGACAGCATCCGCGTTACCATCTCCATTGCTTACTAATATGTTCTTCACAACGGCGTTGAATCTAAATAAAATTAAAAGAAACACGTATAATTTTGAAAGTTTTATAGCGATCTAGTTCATACTAAAATAACATCCCAAGCATATGTGACTTGTGTACAGTAGAAATGATCACTACTACACACAAAACTAATCTTTATTTTATTTCGAAAACATAAATTTCAGACTATTTTTATCACTCTTAATTCGTACGAGGTAGGTATAAGGAAAGAAGAACAGTAAAAAAAGGATTTACTTATATATAAACCCTAAATTCGAAGCGTAAAGCCCCTAAAATATACCCAAGTAAATCCTTTGCCCACAAATATCAAACTTAAAAAAAAAACAATAAAAAATATCTCAAGAATTCAGCCTTGATCGTAAACGCCAAATTCGGCCGCATTTTGTGTAATCGGAGCTCATTGTTTCATTAAGTTATTTCTTTAGAAATGCCTGCTATTAATTATAATTGTTACCCTTTCAAATCGTCGGCGGTGTAGCTGACTTCCCGTCTGACTCCGTCGGGCTGGATGAATGAGTACTGGCCTTGCACTACTGAACCGTCACTTGTTTCGCTTTGGGTTTTCTGATCGCCAGTACTTTGATCGAAAATTGCGTAGCCGTATTGGTATCCTCTCGCTTCCTAAAATTCATCTTCAAACATATCAATGCCGTTCAACATTTTACTGGATACACACTTTTTACTTTACTATAGCGAGCAACCAAGTTGAATGGTTGAACCATTATTTGGTTAGTTTTAGATAGTACACGATGCCAAGTGCTGGTAAACCAATACCTGTTGATATCCAAATAGGATGTATGTGTAGGATTTTCGACCCATTATGCACTATCCGCCACACCTTATTCCTCTTATTGCTGGCGATCCGGACTCCGGACATTTAACGCAGGAACGGCGATTGCAAGTACATCAGCTATACAAGAAAAGAGCATACCTATTCCTTAAAGGCTGGCAACGCGCCTGAAAGATGCCTAGTCTTGCAAATGCCTATGGGTGGTGGTAGTCACTAATCACCTGCTTTTTTGCCCCTACCTCATAAAAATCACTCCGGGTCAGTGTGTCGAAAGCGAGAGTACCTTCCCAAGTATGTTTCCCAAGTATGCGTTTATAGTGTCATCATAACAATTATACCAATCGGGATAAATTTACAAATCCAAACCTTGATTGAATATTGCACAACCAGATTGCCACATTGCTAGTCACACGTGATAAATCGACTTTACACGACAGGATGGACACTCTAAAAACATATTCACATGACAAAAATAAATTACACTTACATCCTTTTTAGCTACCACCACTGGAACATTGGTTAACGGTGAGTTATACGCCACTAGTCTTGCATTCGCAGTCGCTGGCGCCAGTGGCACTGGCGGGTTGGATATTACGCAAGGCGACACACACGGGGACACTATTGCAGAAACTTGAGGCAGTGAAAGTACCTGGTCCACCGCCGGTGATATCTGAGATACTAACGGCGCTCCGTACTTATAATAGTCTAATGGTACGACCGAATCACCGTTCTGTACTAGGACGCTCGAAAACGAAGCTCCAGCTATGAGTTTAGCGTAGATGACAATGATCGCGGTTATGTGCTGTAAGAAAAACGTGTTTATTTTTTTGTACAATTTTTACAGCATTTTTTATTCGTAATTAGTACTTGTATTCGTAGCATTCGATGACTAGTGTCGTCACAGGAGCGAGTTGTACGGCAACCCTGTGGCTAGTCTGCGTTCAGTAGATAGAGACCCCGTCCTGCCGCCAAGGTGACCCTGTTGCCAAAAGTTGTTTGGTACCTTCCATGAGGTTTTACCGAAAGGAAGATCATTTATCTGTGATGATAATGGCTGCCAGGATGTGCTGAGACAGTGTGAATGCATTCCAAACGGAAAAAAAGATGATAGAATTGTGTACCACTTATTGCCTAATTATATGCATATATGCCTAATTAGGCCGGCACGACCAGCGAGGTACCTCTCGTTCACATGACACTACCGTAAAGTTAAAGCTGTTCTGTCGCGTTTTGTGAGGTTTGTGACTAATAGGTGGCGCATTGGAGGGACATTTGTGATGCATCCTTATCCATTGGCGTCGGCAGACGTCAAAATGCCCGATATCTCGTTATACAATCTCGTTTGCTCCTCTATACTATAGAATCTATAACAGCCCCGTTAGATGATACAAAAATATCACTATAAAATAATTTACTTACTTTCAGAGCCATTTTTCAGATGTATTTGCGAGCGGTGACTGCCGTAATACATCTTGTGCGTCTTCTTTTATGCCCCTCTTCGAGTCCAAACGTGTCACTTGGTTAATACCGAAACAAACCATCAATGTCACTTGGCTGGAGTCAACAATTGGTATGCAAATGAGAATTTAGAGTCGGATTCTTTTGACGATCCCGTATTCAGTACACGTTAGACACAAAAGCTGCGAAACGCAGTGTGATAATTGCTTTAGTTTCGAAGTCCGGCCGATTGTTGGCAAAGATATTTAAGAGTACAACAAAAGATTCGCGGCTCGTAGGTTTT
>JAFELO010000322.1:16981-56562 GCA_017140195.1 Eumaeus atala | reverse complement strand
GACTGGAAGTACTGATGATGCTCTATATGAAATACCGGTAACACATGATATCCAAGTCTAGAAAATCTGATCAAATTTTCTGGAATAAAATGAATTTAAGTAAAATTTTGTAAATACTTACAATTATTGTTGTAACAATTAAGCGAGAAAGAAACTTAAAAAAAAAATATTTTAGGGAAATATTATAAAAAAGGCACTTAGTAACTACTAGAATATTCAGTAATAGGTCAGACTAAATGTATGACGCTTTATTGCTTGACTTGGCGGGTTAACTACCGTCCTCAAGATACTTTATGTCCATGTGAATTTGAGAATCTGTAATTAAAAATTATTTCTAAAAAACATATCCAAAACTTGACCGTGTGATATAATATCATAAGGTTAAGTTTTGAATAATATATTTTACATACTCAAATCGATTGATATATGTATTATTCTATTTTGGTCTAATTATATAAAATATTTTTTTGTGAGTTTCCAGTGGCTCATTTTAGGCGAAAAGAGGAAGGTAATGGACGGCTCTCTCAGCCTGTCAACACTCACCAACATCTGCACACTCAAAGTAAATTACATACCTAAAAAGCCCCCTAATTTAAATAGCTTTTCTCCATAGTTTTGATTCCTAGAGATTCTAATTTTTTATAGTATAAAATGACAAACGCGCAGTCGGTGCATTTTGATAAATATCGGCGCAGTATTATATATAACTTTTGGTTGTAGGGGTGTTGATGGGCTGAGAGTGAGCTAAGAGCTTTATGTAAGCAAGGTGTGCTGGACTACTAATGTCTTAACTTTACGCGAATGTTACTCATTACAATTAAACTACTTTTACGTATTCTGTCGCAGTTAAGTCCACCCATGACCATGCCTGCTGTAAAGCTTCTAAAACGCTGGGCTAGTTAAATAATTAAATAAACCGCGATAAAATCCGTAAAAGTAGTTTTATTATAATGAGTGCACGACTACTTTCTATCTACCTTCATCGCAATGAGGCTTTGGGCTTTCGCAAGCCGCACGAAAGATAAATAAGTATCCAATTCAACGCGTCACTTCACAACTGGATACTGTGAGCGATATGCTCACTTACAGATTCGTATCAATTTCACTGCAGTGCAAGCATTGACGCTACACCTTATTGAAAATTTGAGTTTAAATTACTCTAAGGCATTGGATTGCATATGTGGAAATCTCACACATATAATATCGCAACAATCTTCAAGTCTTACTCAAAAAAAAAAAACCTTACAGTTGTTGGATCTCGTCACGCTTCTGTGACAGTTGTTTAACGTGTTGTAACGAGGTGTTGTATGATTTTTACTTGTGTTATGTACGTAATGTCCAACGCATTCACTTAATTCATGTCTACACTTTTAAATTAGTGTTAGGTATGTCTGAGGTGTACCGTTTTCGACGTGAATACGTATTATAAATTGATAACGCATGCATGTGCGAAAAAGTATAATGCCATGATAACGTTTCCTAGCATAATAATATTCCGAATGGACGTAGCCAGCAAGCGTGAGAGCGGAACACGTCGCCTCCTCACTCCACCAGGCGATGTGTTAATTAGAGAAGCGTTTTTGAGTAAAATTATACCATCCACAAACATGACTAGTTTTTTTAGGATTATTTTGAAGTGTATGATTTATAGTTCACATACAGCTGGCTCATGTAACCGTCCATAGACATCCTCTCAACAAGTGATAGCTTACCTCGTTTGCCAATTACCGTCTGGGTTATCACGAGAAAACGAATAAAAGGAGGCTGCATAGCGACGTTAGAATCTTCAAATGAGGGCCACTCGGACAGTAAAAAGACAAAAAGACCCAGCTCTAGCATATATTTATCCTAATAATCCGATCAAACACTATTTCTTACTAATAACAAAAATGCTAAAGTTTGTGAGAGCACAGAATAAATACAAAACGCAATGCAATGCAGACGTCAAATGTCACTGTGACTTCAGGACCTAGTTGAAGTCACATTGCGCACTTGCTTATGCCGCCTCCACTCCATATGCTCTGTGGTAGGAAGTATTTGTTACACTTTCACGAAAAAAAAAAAACGGCTGAACAGTTTTGGATGTAACGTGGCATAATATACAAATATTCTTAATTAACGATTGTTGTTTAGTCAAAAAATTAAAAGTTCCCTGTGGATAGTAATTGTTATTGTAGAAGTCTATGCTTCTTTCGTTGGGATGGAATCGCGGAGCATTGCTCATTTATAAATATTATTAAAATAAGCTGTGTGTATATCCCATTTTCTCAAATTCTACAATATGAATTTATCATTTATCATGCGATTTTCATCCATACATATAACTATTACTAAGGAGGTTTTAGCGTGTAATTTGTTAATGTAAGCAGCGAAGACGGGGCGAATAAAGCTAGTAGGAGGTACTGTCATGTACAACTCTCTTTTGTTGTAGTCGAATTAGGTCTACTGGGGAGGTAATTCTCGCTCGAAGGATATCGCCCAAAAGTCAGCTAAGTCGCATTTTATGCGGCTTGTAAGGTCCTTCCTGTTGACGTATTGGGATGAGGAGGAAATAATGCCAACACAATAATACATTACAATTATAGAGGTGCTCATGGAAACCTGTAGTCTCCGAAACATCGGCTTGCTAGCTAAAAATATCTTAGTTGAACTAATCAAACTTGAGAATTGCCGACATTTGGACATTCAATTTGTGCTTGTTTAATGCTTTTCCATTTGTTGACAAATTTCGGTAACTCTGCTTTTGTTTTTTCTATAATGTAGCGGGCCAAGCGCTCGGGTAAACTACCACAACATCAGGAGTTAGCAGATGCCCCGGCTTTTCGGAGACGAACAAGCTCCATTATTTAATTTTTTTTCTTCACACGCCAACAATCCGTCACTTTATCCTATAGTATAAATCTTACGAACGAAGACATAAAATCTGAAACAGCCAGTTATAATTTTTCTAACACAGGGTTACGATTAAAATTCAAACAAAGAATAGGTTTTCGAAAAGTTTATTTTCGCCGCAGTCTTATAATAAAATAGGTCGACTAAAGACTATTTACATTAGTAGTAAGGTACGTATAATATCACATGAAAGCACTGGCTTAGGACCCTATATTTAGTGATGGCTGTCGTGGATCACTGGCGCCGTGTTGTGGACGATGGCGTTGAAACTGCAATGAAAATTGACCATTAATATTATTACAATTGACCATTAATATTATTACAATTGACCATTAATATTATTACAATTGACCATTAATATTATTACAATTGACCATTAATATTATTACAATTTAGGCCCTAATGTGAATTATTTTAAGAGACGGGAAGACGAACACCGTACATAAGTGCGGAATGGACTTCCATTATATTGCATAAACATATACACATGTGTTTCTGATGGGTAGTTCTAGCAATTGTATAAAAATAACATATGGGCTGATGGTAATAGTGCTTATATTAATGACGTTGATTGATTAATCAAGGTGAACAGTAATCACGTTATGATATTAATAATGATTTCAACTAAGTACCATAGTATCTTTGTTTTCTAGTCACCAGTAACATAATATTGGTAATAATAGACAATATTCATTGTTTACATTTATCCTATAATTAATTATACATTAAATAAGGATATAGAAATAGAAGTCAAGTAACCGATGTAAGACTCGGGATTGAGCATTTGACGTAGATGTGAGCCGGTCATTGATGAAAAATACAGATAGATTAAATGTAAAAACGTTTTATACCTAAGGTACTCCTTGGATGCAAAGAGTTATCTGCGATAATCGACGAGGTGGGATGGTGATCTTTGAATTGGAGCTTAAGTGGAAGTTGTTGCAGACTGGGTAATTTGGTATTCAATGAGGCTTGTATTCAGCAATGATAATGAGGTACTTTTAGTTGTCTATTCATCATCTACCAGAACACGGCCCTTACCAGGACGACTTATATGACCTAATGATGAGACGTAATTCAATTATTTGCTTACCCATTGTGATCGTCAGCGGTGTAGGTGACCTTGCGGAAGGAACCATCAGGCTGGAGGAGGGAGTACTCTCCCTTCACGGTGTCGCCGTCGCGGGCCTCGTGCTGGGTTTTGTGGTCTCCGGTGTGGGGGTCTGACACTGAGTATGAATAGTCATATTTTGGGTGTGCCTGTGAAATGCAGAATAATGTTAGGTACTAAAATAAAAAAGTGGATTTTCATGAAAAAACCTTTATTATAGTATAGCGGTCAAAGGAGAAATCGGAGCCTTTTTACGATTAACGACGCCCACGGACATCAGGATAATTACTATGCCGATGCGTTGCCTACTTTTTCACCTTTGCCAATGGTCCAGTGTTTGGCCTCGAATCGCATGAGACGCGACACCGATGTCCCTTTCCGCCGGTATCATGTGAGCTAGAAGTATTTCCCAAATCCGCTGCAATGCAGCATGGCACTATCTCTTACTAATATGACTTCAGTGTTCTGATCATTTTTTTTGTCAAATTAGACGATCACAACTTATCTAGACGATGTATTGTTTCAAAAATAAAATAATAATAATTAAACTTTTGTAACCCTCTTATAAGAAGGGGGATTCAACAGGGTGCAGGGAATAACGGGAGAGAGTGAACTCCACTTCATATCACTGTCCAGTCGTTGGTGGAGTTGTTCTGTTCTGAACACCATACTTCCCTAAGACACCACGATTATATCACCAATTGGTGGCGATAGATCCAACTTCAAACGATACGATTTAAAACGCATAAATTGACATAAAAATTGGCTCATCCAGTTACGGGTTCTAAGGTAATAAACATTAAAATAAATATAGACGAATTGTTAACACAATCCTTTTGTAAAGTTAAAACAAAGTGTCAAACGTAAGACAATGACGAAACGTGTCCGATTCATAGCAAAATATCCATATAATCGTGTAATGTTTGCGCAATTGAATTTGGGTCATCCGTAATAATCCACATCTGTTAGCCGAAGCGTGAGAGACAAGTCATGCATCATGCTCATTATGTCCTACGGTTTCTTAACGTCCTGGGAAAATGCTAACGGCCCTTTCGGTTACGATTGTTATGTAATCAATACAACGTCATAATGTTGACGTATTAAGTGTTTTAATGACTATCATATAGATTGATTAAATGTCACGACCATTACACAATTTCTTGTGCGTGCGTAAGTGCGTAAAAAATGCGTATCACAAACGTTTTCTGCGGTCACAGTGTTGGCAAACTAGCCGTCGAATATATCGTGTGTTCATACACATACTAATTATATAAGCTACGGACGTTTATGAAAATATTTTGTGCGATATCTAAATTTTAATGTAAAAATCTATGCTACTGTTAATGTTTTTTGAGACAGGCGACTCCCTGGATACTCTTTGCCAAAAGCAGCTACAGTATAGTAGTTGAACTGTTAGCTTTTTTTTGCGTAGCTAGCTACGCAAAAAAAAGTTTACATGCGTAATACAAAAAGAAAGTACAGATTAAAAAAGACAATTAATCTTGTAGGTTGCGAAAATATATTCATCCATCCCTCTGCAACTTTAATTAGTGCATAGCTAATTAATTAATAATTATTATTTACGTAACGTAATAATTTATTATTAACCTGATCATTTAAATTAGTAATAAAGTACGATGAACACGCTAATGGAGAAATTACTCAAAAGTGAAACTCTATTATTATACCTTGCACACTTGCCTGTGCAAAGTTATTTAAGTATACAGCTATTTATAGCTATTTATACAATATCTTATCGTGTATTGTGCCTGATTTCTAGGTTTTCTCAGTTAATTTTGATTATTCTTCTTATGAATCGTTTACTAAATTAATATTTCTACTATTTAATTTGAGCAGATATTTTTACACGAATCACATAAAATATTTAGATGACAAAGCGTAAAACTAACTGGTATAATTTCAAAAGATTTCATCGCTGGTAAATTCACACATTTTACATTTGTATCTGTAACAGACATTACGACTTTTCGTATCAATAAAAAATAATGATCTAACAACTTGCAACATCGTTACATATTATTAAATGAAAAAATATATCTAATTACAATAGGTAACACTGCGTGATTACGTTACTGATTATACTTTGGGGGTTTACTTAGCATGAACGGTGATGCAATATCGTATCTGGATTGTAGTGTATCCCGGAAACGAGTAGGTAAACGACTTGCATTACGCAAGCCATCCATTAAACGGTTACCATTGTGTTACGACATAGCCTATGGGAGGTTGGAAGTCGTATAGTAATGCCCCTATGAGCTGTTTATTTTATTAAAAACGACTTACCGCGGCAATATTGGCTGGTTTTTACCTTACCAAATTATATGTAATAAACTAAAGCGAAGGCCACATGAAAATCTATTCTGTAGACAATATGTTATAACATGTATCGAATAATAGTACTCTTACGCGAGCCTTTATCTTAGCTAGGCTATCGGTTTAGTTAAGCCGATAGCCTAATATAGTAGTTACTATAATTAGGATAGTCGCTGGAGGCAAGCGAATCATCATAGCCACAAACAGGATTACTAGATTATTATTATCTCAGTCTTTATTCAAATAACATTCGTATGTCATTGACAGAAAAATTCTATGCTATTTTTGCAAAAATCTCTATCAGCTTAAATTCAAATGGAACCCTACGTTTTCTGAATATGTTTGTAAATTTTATGCCTACGTAGATTAAGTATAACTTGAATGTTGAGAAGGCTGAATAATGTAGAGAATAGAGAAAGGAGCTGAACATAGGGTTTTCCAACAAATGTATTGTAAACAAAGAAATAAGAAAAAAATAACCATGCCAACCGAAGGTAAACAATATGGCTTATTTTTCATTACCCTCATTTACGATTCGTGCCCGTAGATTCGACTAAATTGAATAACGTACAAACTTTTCGAAATATCCGAATGTAATTAATTTCGAAATTGTAATATTCAAATTCCAGTAGCTATTCAATGCATAACTTTTAACTACCACATAAATATTTTTTATTACTAAACATATTAAACCGCACGAACTTGGCTCATGCCAATAAAAACTTTCATCTATATACAAAAGGGAACATTAAATATAACCAGTGGAAACGGCTCTAAATATACCTCATAATATTATTAATCTCTAATCCACGATTGATTTAAATCGTTTCTGACAATAATTCAGATCAGCGAGCAAAGAAAGAGAAGTAACTAAAGAAAGAGAGAAAGATATTATAAAAATATTACGTGATAGTCGACGAGTTCCTCATGGCCTCCGTAGCTTTCGGCAGGTGCAGCGTATACGACAGCCTCATGGCCGTAGCCCTCACCACCATAGCCGTGCGATGCCAGCTGGATGACACCAGCTGTTGCCATCGCCACTACGGAGAGAACGACTGCGGCCTGTAAAAACATACACATTAACTTTCATTTGTTACGCTTATTTACCCTATTTATTTAATTAGACATTCAGTCCCTACAGGTGTTACGCTTTTAGTTCTGGGACATTTTATCATCTACGCATTAACAGGTCTCTTCGACGTTACTACTGTGATTATCTATTGCAAGCGGTACCCTCGCTCTATAGGCGTTCGCACTCAATGTCCACTCCTGATGTTGCGTTGGATCCTTTCACTTAAATTGTAACAGGACTGAAACAACCACTTACTTTAGCGATCATTGCGTTTGTATAAGCTTTGCTCTGCCTGAACAACCACACACGACTGATAGAAAACGGCTAAAACCGCTGACTTTTATATTAGTTTAACGGGCGAGATGACGCGTCGTGGGTACGGGGTGCCTACGCAAGAAAACGCCAGTTGATAATAATACAGTAATTACTTAAAACTATTCAGTGTGGAACAGTTCAAGGTAAATGATAATGTTGCTATAAAAACAATTGGCGCTTAAAGTTTGGTACTGCAATTCTTTAGCTATGATGAAATGTAAAAAAAAAATCAATGCAATTTTTTTAGATTCTCAGTCAATCAAAATATTTACTTATTATGATAATAACAAACTTTAGATTCGTCTATAAAAGGAACCAACACAGAATTCTATGGAATGTTTATAATTCATCAAGTTAAATGACTATATTTTATGTCCAATAAAATATATTATTGTATATTTAGGGTTTTAGGCTCCACAAGTGCAAAAATAATGCTATATCGATGCCATAGTTTAAAAAGTGTAGGGTTATACATTAATGGTACATTTGTGCGTGGTAATAATATTGTGATGTTACTTATTTTACGGAATAACGAATAGCATATAAGAGACAAAAATATGATGTAATGACCGAGACGGAGAAGTCAAATTTATAGACAGTGAAGAAAAGTTAGTGAAATTTGAGATAGCGGAAAAGAGCAACATAAAATTATTTAGGATTATTGCTTTTTCAATAACTTTAAGTAGCTCGCATTTAACCGGCGTAAGAAAAAAGAGTTCTATCGGGATGTCAGTGATTATCAATCCACCTTATTACGTATTTAGGTGAATATGTATATTATATTATATTTATATTATATATAAATTTATATTATATTTATAACTAATGTGCTAGTACCTATAAGTAATAAGAATTTCATATTATTTCATGTCATGTCATTTAAATTAATTCATTTCTTATAGTTCGATTCTCAGGATACCTAGTATTAATACTTACTTCTTATGGAAATATAGTTTGTGACGTGATCTGTGATTTTTTGATTCAATCTAAATTGTTTATGAAATTATCATGATCTTTCTTTCAATATTTATTTAAAGGCTTAAACATCATAAAGATTAAGTCGGCCTTCTACTGAAAAAACAAAATGAACATTACTATAAATCCCTTACATATAGGGAATGGATGATCTGTCACTATATTCTAATTTAAAATTAGAACTAACAATATCATCTATAAGAAAGAAATGTTCAACTTTATTACATTTAGTGTTCACCATGAGAGTTATTAGAACCGATTTCTCATAATTTCATTCATGCGAATAAAACTTCAAAGACACTGATAATTAATGCACTAATAAACAGCTGAGACATAATATATTGATTTGCATATCCTGTAAAATGTGTTGATTGATTTTGGCGCCTGAACATAATGTAACAAATAGACAAGACCAAACCGAAATAAAATATGGACAAAAAAATAAATCAAAATGGAATCTTTTACACCGAAAAGTAAATATTAAACTAGTTTAGCGTTTTTACCTGCCCGGGCCGAGTGAACTCGTGAATAAATTGTTGTCTAAAAAAAATTATGCTCTTAAACCTTTCTCGGGAATAGCGCTATCTATGGGTCACATGCAGATTGGTACAGTATCCTAATAAGTATAAAACATCACATAATGACTGACAGCTTTTGAGAACTTTTTCTTTAATAATATTGGTGCAAATAAAAGAAAAATACATTAGCTTGAATTCGGCGGCAAGATTGGTTTATCTGCTCCTTCAAAATCCCATCAACCATTTTTTTTGTTGACGTGAGGAAACGCATTTTCCGGCCATTACCGGCCCCGGGTTGGGTCCAGCGGAGTGTGGGGCTCGTGGCATATTATAGTGCCGAATACCCACAAAAACCACCGCGATCGCCATTGGTGCCTCCTTTGGTGAGGTGGCCCAGAACTATAATTTATCGGGGCAACTAGTTGGCTACTCAGTCCCCCAAGGGACCAACGCCTCCTCCACAGAAGGTTAGCCCCACACCACAGGACAACCCCCCCAACTTTGGGACAGTGCAATAGGGTGAGGTTCCCATCCTCGCCCCCTGTCCTATACGCAAATGCTAAGAGTTGTACCGCCCATCATCAGCTCAATGACATGACCACGTTAAGTAAATATTTAAATAATATTATAAGCTATACGAAAAGAGACGTTCGTGTATATAAGATTTGAGGGTTGTTCTCCGTTTCTCCGGGATCCCGACCCGAATCAAAATTACTATTTTGATAATCGGTCCACAATTAACGAAATAATCGCAAAACATTGATATACAAAATACCCTCCCACTGGCCCATTGGTTGGAGGGGGGGTGGTAGGAGGGCAACGCTACTGCGTAGTAATCATGCAAATGCCCACTGGCGTCGGTAGTCATCAAAGGGCGCCGATTTCTCGTTTGAACCTCTTATGCTATAAAAAAAAACTCGGAATGAAAGCTTCATATTTTATGAAAGTCATTTAGAAATATTCGTAAAGTACTTGCACTTACGATTATAGTTATATCAAAATCGAATCTAAAACGGCAAATTGTACATTATCCGCCATATTTAGTGCTGTGGATAATAAAGCGTAACTTTCCACATTATGCAGTGCTCTTGTCACAATTCATCTTAAACACGTTCGGGCCGGTTTCACCGAATTAATAATGTGAGATCATAAGACGCAACTAAAAGCCACATTGCAATATAATATGAATACTTCAGTTAGTGCTACATGGTGACGTATCACCTGAACTGCGTTAGAGAATAGACAATAAACAACTTACTTCGTATAAAAATCATGGGATTGAATCTTGTGAAGATTTTTTTTAAGTTTAAAGGGGTAAACGGGAAATCGGAGCCTTTTAATGAGTACAGACCCCCATGAAGTTCCGCATAATGGAGGATAACGCATGGGCATATTAAATGCCCATGCGTTATCCTCCATTCCTCATTTCCCAACGGAGCACCGGCAATTCACATATCGCACGATACGCGATTCACGCACACGTGGTACCGGTGTAAAGTGACATCTCACCTTACAACGGTATCATGTCAGCGAGAGGTACCTCCCCTGTCGAGCCGGCCGAGATCCGCTGCAATACAGCATGCCACTACTGTGTACTTATCTATACATATTATAAAATAAATACTCCCAAAAACAGTCGGTTTGTATGTGATCGATTTCTCAAAATCTACTGAACTGATTTTCATACAGTTTTCACCCATAAATAGAGAGATTACCGTTTTAGTGTATAATTTGTTAAGGTAACCAGTTATCCGAGCATAGCCGGGGCGGATCGCTAGTAGAATACATACATACTTATTTAAATTGTCCATTTTTGGACAGGGTTTGTTGAGTGTTTCGTAAAAATAGTTATAGCATCAGACAAAGAGCAATCCGGTTTCCATGTAGTGATTGACGACCATTAACTTCCACATACACAGATGCGCTGCTCCCATTCGCCTCTCTCTACCATGGGCCACCGGCTACTCATGAAACACTGTGGCATGGTCATCACTTTTAAAGCGATACCTTGGGAGTAAAATACATTTTGCCGTTGATATAAGTTTCCTTCTAAATATTTATTTAGTCACAAAAATATATTGTAACATTTAATTGGTATCCAAAGCATTTTATAATTAATGAAATCATTCATAATCGTGAAGGTGAAAGTATCATTTTACCAGTCTGTGAGAAATAAAATGCCACTAAAACATAAATCTGGAACGAAGTACCAAGCTCATTAAAAAACTACGTGCGGTAGAATACGTGTGACAGTGAGTAATGTCTAAGAGGATGTTAACTTTTGTACAATTTAATACGATTCAATTATCATTACTGACGTAGTAATTTTAATCCAAATTTTCTTGAGAACAAATATTGATAATCCTATAATATTGATAGTCTTTCTAACAATATTTACTATTTTCACTTGCTTAAACTATTACTTTTATTGTATTGTAGGTGGGCAAACTAACAATCGGTGTCTTTTGAAGACTATCATAGAAATACGAATTATTTTTAAAACGCAGAAGTATTAACCTCCTTTTTTTCTCCCCTCCAATGGGCCACCAGATACTCACAAATCAAACGAAACTTACGGATAGCTTTACTTTACGGCAATGTCGTGTGAGCCAGAGGTACATCCTAGATCGTGCTGGCCCAATTCGGCAATAATCCACCACGGCACCATCTCTTACTAATATCGTAATAATAAATTAACTATTTTGTTCCTTTTTGTCAAATATATTTGTTACTCTCAATTTTAGAATATACACAAGGATACGAGTACAGAAGAAGTGTTACAAAATAAATAAGATTAATAAGAATAATAAAGAAGTATAAAATTTATTTAAATATCCAATGTCCTGAGAAAGACATGATAAGTTAACATTGTATACATAATGTAAACGTACTTCCTCAGGAAATGTTGCAAAGCGAATCCACGGAAGTGAAATAACACTACCAAATTAAGTAGTCGCTAATGGATATTTTAAGAAAAGTGTGTGTGTAATAAGTACACGCGTTAGAGGTTATATTTCTTAGGCGTAACTAGAAATAAAATGTTTTTATAAATTTTATCTTTCGCCTTATTCTCTACGTTTGTAGAAAAAATGTGTTTGTACACGCGTTAGAAATTAAATTTCTTTCGCGTAACAATAGGAAAACTAAATGTTGACTACAGTTAACTTCAGAGGGCCGGTTTTTTGTGACGGTATGCGCGCGCATCGTAAAAAATATTTTTATCACTTTACCACTTTACAAAGGAAGTATATCTTCAATAAACATAATCTCAACAGACATTTAACATCAGTTGGTCAGCAGTATCATCATTAGCCCTCATCAGCCTACTGTTTGACATAAGTCCAGGAAGCAAAGCAGCAGCAATGCTTTTCATAAATACCGTATGCGTAGCTGTAACGCCAAGTCATAAGTGGAGGGGCTAGCTATGCAGCTGTGCTGAGTATGCGCACAACTGACGAACCAATCACAACTGCCATTCAATACGCGTGGCCTTCCCGCGTGCCGCCCTCGCCCCTCCGATACCATATTTCGTACTTCTACGCAATAGCGCGCTGTACCTTCGTGTTGGGATGTATATCGTAGTTTAGTAGGGTACAGATTATCATCATTTGTAACAAACCACAAGATGCCAAGCCGATATAGAACATTTGCATAATTGTACGTTATATAATGTTTAAAATTATTATGCGTTACGGTATAACCTTGTTATAATTGTTTAAGCAGTGATATGAAAAGTAAATGGTTTTTTATAGTAACGTATTTACTAATTTGAATGAAAGAGTGTCTCCGTAAGATTCTAACGCTTATTGTAGCAAAATATGATTGCGAACTAGAACGTCGGTGAGTCATTCTTTATATGAATGGGGCATATCTGCCACTTCAAGTGAAGAAGAAAGCTAGACGAATATGTACTTAAACTAAAACCACAGTTCACACACAAATAATGAATAATGTGTAAAGATTGTGTTGATAAGACTTATTTTTTTTCTTATAAAGAAATAACATTTGAAAATTTAGTTCTTACATATTAAAATGGTTGCTTTTAGGATAAATTTAAAATTACATAATCATAGGATCGTGAAGTGTAAGTTATGAGTGGGTAAAAAGTAGCTCTAAATGGTTCCGGTAGCATTAAACACCGTCCCCACAATGATTCATGCCTGGGCGTGGCCGTGGGGCTCAGTAGCCTGGGGTAAGCCCAGACACCTTGGGCGAAGCCAATTGAAATTGACCGAGGCTGCTTTTTGTACCCCTCTCATAAGAAAAGGGGCTAAAGAGCAGGAGGCGGAGACACCTTTGCGTACGGGCAAGGGGCGAGGACGGGAAACTCACCCCATTGCACTGTCGGCGGAATAGAACGCCTAAAACAACATGGAACACGGCCTGAGGCGCTCCCACACGTCTAGACACTCTTTTAAAACTTCTTGTAGTAAAAGTAAATTAGAATGTTTGAATATACAATGCGATATTTATTCCACTCATTCTTATAATTCAAACGTAGATATTACAACGGTTACTTTATAAACACTCGCGATTATTATGTGCTAATTAGCGAATATCATTACTTAACTTCCGTAAAACAACCGGCAATGTAATTTCGCTTACGTATCTTAACACTGTTCTCTTCAAACAACTACTTCGTAAATGTTTATGTTACTTTTTTCACATAATTTTATTCTTACTAATCCCCTTAAATGGGCCAGCGGAAAACTCCCATACCTTATCAAATATGACGGCACAAACACCAGCAATGGGTAAGTATATACATAATCATATTTTATCTGAAGGTATAGAACGCCCAAGAACATCTGCAACACCATAAATTATGCATTGTTATTCTAAAATATTCGTGACGCTATTCATTAATTTTACCGCCGACTAATAGTGCATACACTTTTACATTTGTACATTTTTAGTCAAGACACTAGGGAACGCCTACAAACATCTGCAGCTACTTAAAACAACATGCGGTGTGGATATAATAAAATACACTCGTGTGCATAGAAGATAGTGGTTTAGAACGAGTATGAGAGCATAAAAAGTCAAGTCCAACTGTTTAAAAGAAATGTGATATACGATAGCGACTTGTAGAGCCCATCTCTGTAACCTCCCTGCCAATCGGCTATGCAATTTACACCTTGTACTTGTGAGTATAAGTGTGAGTTTAGGTAGGGACTAAGTTGTGTTCAAAACGACATAATTTTTAAAATAATTTATAGCGTAAAATACACACAACGATTGGTGCCGTAAATTAATCAGACTTTTTAAAATAAACAATTCATAATAACTTCTATTTTTTTAGCCTTTAAAGTAAGAAGAATAAATTAAAATAATACATATTACTATAATTACCTTTAATTAATTTTTAATACAATTCTTTAACTTCGTACGTTGTAACATTAATTTAATGGTGGGAAAGAAGGGGAGATGAATGGAGTAATGAAGATGTCTCGTATACGGGAGCGGGATGAACGAGTGAACCGGAGTGGAGTAGTTGGCCAGAGTGGACCAGTGGAGCAGAGTGGACCAGTGGAGCAGAGTGGACCAGCGAAGCAGAGTGTACCAGGGGAGCGGAGTGGACCAGTGGGGCAGAGTGGACCAGTGGAGCGGAGTGGACCAGTGGGGCAGAGTGGACCAGTGGAGCGGAGTGGACTACTGGTGCAGCATGGACAAGAGGAGCGGCATGAGCGACGGGAGTGGCGTGCTCTGATGGGGCTGAGTTATGGACAACAGCGTTGAACCTGAAATAAAAAATAATTATAAGCACGAAATTACTTTAAGCTTTCGCTATTTTTTTATTTTAAAATAATTATATGACCCTTTTATTTCTACAAGACTAGATAGTAAAAGAAAGGAACATATAAATATAGCGCTATATAACAGATTCAGCCTTTGATGGCTACCAAAGCCATTGCATAGTCGTTATGTATACGGCCTCTTCCATCCACTCACACGGAGCGCGACGATCCTCTCCAGTCGTACCGGTCCAATTCGGTCACAATGCAGAATGAAAAATCCTGTAATAAATAAATGGAAAATCCTAGCTCTTGATTAAAAAAAAATATTCAACCAACATATGCATGTTATACCAATGTCAATAGCGCAGTATGAAAATACAGAGGTCACTTGACTCACACGCCATTAAAGCGTTAGCGTTAAGCTTTAGTTGCGCTAGAGATGATTATGTTAATCTGCACATCGCAGGGTTATCTTGTGCAACGCACGCACGCATGCGCCAAGTTCAACGGCAATTAGCACTGTTGTGCACACCGTTAAGATGTGTGTGGAAATTAAAACGTTGCATTTATATGCACGTAGTAGATGTGTATTATTGTATCTGTGACGTCAATGGAGCATGTTTCCAACTATACACAATAGTTACAGCCCGAATTTTGGCTACGGCGTTGATCTATAAAGATACTATCCGCTACGGCGTTGATCTATAAAGATACTATCCGCTACGGCGTTGATCTATAAAGATACTATCCGCTACGGCGTTGATCTATAAAGATACTATCCGCTACGAAGGATACACTGCGCTGAAACAAAAGGCGTGATGGAGGGGGTGTTTAGTTGATCCCCCAGCGCCGCGCCCACCCAAATCTGCTTACGGTCTTGACGTACAAGCAAACAAAGGACGCATTTAAAAGTCAAATACAATACTGTATTAGTAGGCGAGATCGGGGTAGTACAAGAGGAGGAGGGAGATGTCCACATTCCTTGAGTACGAGCTCATCGTGCAGGGGTTATTGTTAAAGTATGTTGCGTGATGAAACGACCGCGGTAGCTCGTATTTAACACTTGATGGCGATAAAGAGTAACGCCATAAAAGAGACGCTAGATGACATAAATAAAGAATGCAAAGTGAAAAAGGCAAAACGTGATAAGTATTAGTAATTATAATGAATTGTGTACAAATGCTAGACTATGAAAATGCTGGATTTACTTATACCTGCAGTATTTTTGTATGACAAATGCTTTTAACAAAATCACACCATCTAAGTCATGTTGTTTTATCGTCTCTGTCATAAAAAAAACACTTAAGCATTGCTTTGCTTCAGCAATTACTTATTGCTTAAGAGGATAAACGAGCAATGGGAGCCCTTTGGTGTCTACCGACGCCCCTTAACATCTGTCATTATCCATATGCGGTGCTCTTTACCTTACCCTCAATGGGCCAAATTAGGTTGCTACGTAACGTATTTAATAATGTTACGATTACATGTTTGGCTACACTTAAGACATTATGAAGCGGTTTTGGTGAAGTAATTGGGCTAACGTAATTGAAATTTGCCACAGTTTTTTTTAACGTCTTTGACTAGTTCTATTCGCCTTATTTAATGGGCTTACATATTATAAAACAAAGTCCCCAAAGGCTGTGTGTCTTTATGTGCAAAATTTTCTTAAAATCTACCGAATGGATTTTCACGTGGTTTTCACCAATGGTTCCAACCAAAAAAAGCTATTCCCGAGGCAGGTTATAATATAGAATTTATTAATGTAGCTCATGTTATGATCGGGCAAAGCCGGGCTGGAGCACTAGTTTATCATAAAATACAGCCAGTTAAACAGGTTTATCTGTATATGATTGGTTTTCTCAAAATCTAGCGTTCAGTCTCCTTAGATTTTGATCCGATTTTTACACATCACACACGGGGGATTGCAGTAAATGAATGTAGCTAAACAAATAGCATGGAAAGAGCTGTGCTTGGTATTTCTCTGCGAGAGATCCGGAGTTCAGAAGTACGCAAGAGAACCAGGGAACCTGTCATAGCTCAGAGAATCAGCAAGCTGGAGTAACATTGCTCGCAGAACCGACAACCGGTGGGGATGGAAGATTCTCGAGTGTGGACCCGCACCGGAAGACCGGAAGACCTCCTGCCCGCTAACTGACGACGCGGTTAAACCAGTGGACGCAAGTGGCTCGTTGTCGTGGTCTATTGGCATCGATGGGGGAGGATTATGTCCAGCAGTTGACGTTGTCCAGCTGACGATGTCGATGAAGAAATAGTTTAAATAGCTCGATGTTAACGTTAATGATTACAAAAGACGAAAACATTTCGTAAGAGGTAGTGCAGCGCCATTGTTGCTTCATAGCCGGGCCGATACGACGAGTTAGGTGCATCTCGCTCACAAGATACCAAACATGAAACTTGAAAGTGGCTGTTGTTCTATAGCGTTCCGTGCGGTTTGTGAGTAGTCAGTGGACAATTGGAATGGGATGAATTGACGTGGGATGAGGACAAGGAGGTGGACAACCATTACCATATATATTTTAATGGGCATCGGTAGTCACTAAATAGTCCTTACCATTTCCCATCCGATTATTGCTGGAGTTTGATAAATCCTTGAGGTGGTAACAAATTGAGAACCAGCATGTTCTCAGAGCAAAGAAAGCACACCATGTTGTAGACCACTACACACTTTACTGTTGAAGGAGTCCTTGTACAATGCTCCTATGCAAGGACATATTAGCGAAATATCTATACACTAGATAGTAGTCATAAACTATATCTATTTGTGTATCTAGTGGACATAACTTAACAAACCTTTAATGCTAAATTATAAAACTACTAAAAGGATTCAAGTGGGTGTTATGTAGATGTAAATGTAAGTTTTTTGGACGAGATATGACTGGAGTATCTTCAACCAGTTTAAGCTTGTTTATATATTTATACAGAGCTTGCAGCAATGCCATTTTGATGACTATCTACGCTTTTACTTCCCCGGCCGTGCCGGCTGTCGTGTAATTCGGCTACAGTCCATCGAAGTGCCTACGGGTATTACAAAACCACCCCAGACGTGGTGATCTTATCGCGTTGCATTGTAGTAAACCTTTCTGTATACCCCATTGGGGATCTGGCGTGAAGATGTGTGTCTGTGTGTGCGTCATCGTGTGCATGTGCATGTGCCTGTGTGTGTGCGTGTGTGTGTGGTAAATAAGTAAATATTACCTGATATAAAATACTACGACTATCTCGCGGTTTCACTTACGTAACTCCTATTAGTCGTAGCATCACGGTGCACAATAACCTAAAGCCTTCCTCGTTAAATACACTATTCAACACAAAAATATTAATTTGGCCCAGAAAATCCTGAGGATAGTGTTCAAATAAACAAAAATTCCTTAGCTCTATGGTAATAGTATAAATGAATCTTGTACGTGCCCATTGTGTGCATCAGCACTGTACTGTACGGTTCTGACAGCGCCGTCGGGTTGGAGCAGAGAGTATTCCCCTTGGACTACATCACCCTGGCGGCTCTCGTGCTGGGACTTCTGGTCTCCTGTGTGGGGGTCGTTGACGGAGTACGAGAACTCGTAGTGAGCTGGTGCCTGGAAATTATTTTCATACTAAGTATAAATTGAAGAAAGTTAAAAGAGAATCTGGTGATTAGCGTCTCGTACATCCATTCTGGTAGTCCAGATTCGAACCTCGCCACGTACCAATGAGATTTGTAACTTCAATAAGTATTTCTCCATTTACGGTGAAGATTTACATCGTGATGATACATGAGCATACTTGAATTCGCATATTGGAATTCAGCCTAACCTAGGATTGTCCTGGTTTCCGAGTTGGATAGTTTCCGTTTTTCTTCTTTATCTCATAACAGGAGTACAAGAGCGTCTCTTCCTCCTATTCTTCAGAAAGTCACACAGTATATATAGTGTGACTTTTTAGCTCAATTTGTCTAAAAAGCAGATAGGTTTTAGGTCTTAATAATCTTTAAAGGCGAGTACCAGATTTGTTTTATAAAAATACTTCTTAACATGCGCAAAAAAAATTGAGTGTGTTGATATGTAGGAATTTAAAAGACTCCGAGATTTACCGCTATAAGAATACGGGACATAAACTAGTGTAAATCTTTCAACATCTGTGGACTTATCGCACTACGTTAAGAGCCGTATTAAGTACCGTAAGCACCTGTGTACTAATACTAAATGACAGAAATAAATATTTTATTTTTCTTATAAGTTTAAACAATGTTTATATGCCACTTTTGTTCATGTTGTTGTTTGGTGGATTTGGAATCTGTCATCGCCGGCGTAATCTGAAATACCCGTTACGTTACCATCTGAGCCAGTCGTCAATGGCCTGTAAGAGACAGGAACAGTAATATTTTACTTCCTAATATAATTATTGTTTTCACCGTCTCCAACTCCTTCTTTAGGATCCAATTACTGTTTTTAGGATTTAAGATTTTCACCACCTTGACCTTGTGTTGCAACTATACGACAATCTTGAGGACACTAAGTGCGCAAAACCTTACGTGTATATACAAACATTCTATGCTTCTAAGGGTGACTAAGAAACCAATGTTCTATAAGGTTAATTACTTTAATAGAAATATAATATAAACAAAACATTGGAACATAGATATTTCGTTAAGCTCGATTCGTACCAAAGCACAATGTAACGAGACGAGCATGACATGTCATCACATTTTATAAACTTACGTTAAGGCACTACTTTTCTTTGAAGTGAACTGCAAATATAAGCCACAAAAGGTTTTTGGAATATGACTGCATATTACTAACTTTGTGTACTTTACTTCATCTTCATTGTCTATCTCTCAGTTTTTTAAATTTCATAATTGTAGGTCACTGGAAAATAGCATACACCACACAGACGCACGGACTGTCGAATAACAAAGCGATACTAAAACTTTCCCGATCTGTTCATTTGAGGAATGGAATAGAATAAACTTATAAATTAACTATATATAATAAACTAATGATATTACTTTTATTACTGCTTTGACATTTACTATAAATTTATAGCTGATGATCGTGGATCATGTATATGTACTGGTTTCAAGACGTTTGGTCTTGTAATCAGAAATATCATTTTAAAAAAACTTATATTTTGGCACTGCATGTAACAATTGCCAATAATTAATGACATCAACAATAAATTTATAGCTGATGATCGTGGATCATATATCTGTGTTGGTTGCAAAACGTTTGGTCTTGTAATGACAAAGATGTTGCGCAATATATATTAAATTGGTTCGTATTAACTGAACACATTTTAATCATGCTCTTATTGGCCTTTCACTTTTATTGTTAGCCGAAACGAGACTTAATTGTGCATTCGATTCATTAAATCACTTACATGATTTAATTAGATATATCACTTTTGGATATCGTAACTAAGTCAGTGGTTTTGCATTCGTTGCGTTAAGTAATTTTCTAGTTTGCAATTTGTCTTTTATTGTTATTTTAACGCTTGAATGTGGAGTAATGAAATATTTTTTGGTCATTTAACTATGTAACTGAGGAAAAGTGATGGTTGACAGTTTCTGATTTGAAATTCCAATACGTAAGGAAATATATTATATGTTATGTAACATATATAAAAGAAAGACAGCAAATGCTTTGAGGTGGAATGAGAAAATAAAAGTTAGAATTTAAGCAATTTTACAATCACAAACAAATTATTATATATTGTTTCAATTTTTAAGCAGCTCACTAGAACCAACAACAGACAATAGACAAATAAAGTTGCAGAGACGGGCAATTCACGCATTTTAATGAATAAAACGAAGTGTTGGTCGACCATTCACCAGGTGGGAAGACGATCTCCGTGCAGTGGCCGGTCCGGGATGGACGCGAGTAGCAGGAGATCAATCATTTTGGTGATCATTGAAAGAGGCCTGTGTCCAGCAGTGGACCGATAGGGGCTGATAATGATGAGGATGGTGATGATTACCAATGGAAGGAAAAGGACACGACTCCCTTTATACATCACCAATAGAAAAGATGATTTAAGCAGATTTCAGTTTGGCTTTGTTGCTCTATTTTGGTCATATCAATTTATGTGTATGGATCTAGTATTTTTTAAATTCAGGTATTTGACTGAGCTGTTAATTTTGTTCAAAAGTAAACGGTTTGGCATGACGCACCTATATATAACAATCCCGCGACTCATAGTTTTGCATAGCATATACGAATTCTAGATGTGATAAAGAAGATAATGCAGGCATGGATTATGACCATCCACAAGTGTTCAAGACAGTATGTTCGTATGTTCGTAAAAATGTAGTCACTAAAAATTTGCGGTATATATACCATAAACAGATATTCTAATGTAATATCTGTCATCACACTAATATTCACAGTAATTTCCTGGTTGATTATAAAAATTAACTGGTTACGCGCTGGAGCTTAGTGATCTAATGGTACTCACGCTTTCCTCGATGTGACCAGAGTGGGCGAGCGCTATGGGCGCGTGAGCAACTTGGGCCACGTGTTGCACAATCGGAGCTGAGTGGATCAGTGGAGCAGAGTGCTGGACAATTGGAGCTGAGAGAATTGGGCTGGCTTGAGCGATCAATCCACCATAGCCTCCAAGAGAGTGTTGGTCGTGACGGACGATGCTTTGAGATGATACTGCATGTCCCAGATCTGCGGCTTGGCAAACGGCGACCAGGACGCTGACGACTGCGATCTGTAATCCAATACATTTCTCATGAATTATTAGACATTCTCCGATGTATAGATGTGAAGAAATGCGTCACGGTTGGAATGTCTCCTTCAAATAGGGCCATTTGAAGTAGTCGTTGCACCACTGACACTAAAAGTACTGAATATATTTCTTTTATTTGCTACATGAACTGTAAGATGTCAATTGAGTTCAATCTTTTAGCACATTATGATGATAATTTTCTTAATATTTCAGTCCCATCAAATAGACTCATTCAATTATTTTTTTTATTTTAAAATTTTCAAAATTATCTTACTTCGAAGAACATGTTGGTAGCTTAATAAGTTTGTCTGTATTGATATGGTGTGTAGGGCATGTATAGTTTTTATACTCTGGAATAAGGTGTGCGAGTTGCCGGCCGCGAAACCGGCTCCACATATGACTCTCTTGCACATTTTAACCTTTACGTATTACGTCGTCGCAATGACAGATTTCATCGATCAAGGTTACCATAAAGCTCTTTGTAGAATTCGTATAATTTTTACCTCTTTGAAATTGTAAAGGGTTCAATTCGCCGGAATTGATGAGTGTAAATGCTCAGATACATTTCAATCGTTACAAGGCAGTATTTATTATGGAAGAATATCACCCGTTGTATTATAGAAATATGGTACAAAATTGCTAACACAGACCTCTTTAGCACAATCATCTGGAATAATAAGAAAATATTAAATATTATAAGTTAAACTAAAATGCTTTGTTCTCTCGGGAATTGAAGCCTCAGTTGAATATTAAAGTAAATGAAGTCATAAATATTATTGTTATAAAAATATAAAAGAAACCTACAACTGTCTCTTAGGAATTATATCCTGAGTTCGATACTAAAATACATTAAGTCAAAAATGTTACTGCAAACAATAGATACAACTAGAGTAATATAAAAACATACCTATTCCAGTTGAGCATAATGCTATTTCCAATACACAAGATTGATATGTTACAACGAAAGAATAACGTTAGGCTTAACGACCGCATTGTTGCGTTAGTCTCTTGATTTCTCATCTGACTTTAATTAAGATAAGAATCAGATTCTATTATAGACAACATACGTATATGTATTTAGCTAAATAGATTCAGTTAATTGTCGTATACGTTATAACTGCTAACCTATTTTATGACATTATAGCATTGCAGTCGAAACAGGTCGAGACAAAAAGATAGACAAATGCTGCTACCAAAAAAAAAAAAAAAGAGGTTATCCTCTGAAGAAGTGATCAAGGTGAAATAACTAGGTTAACCAGTTTCTCTTTGTAATATATCTTGTGCAAAATGAGACTTTTAATCAGCTACAAGTTACAGTGACTACAAAATGTCATTGAAGTCTATATCTGTACTAATATTCTAAAGCTAAGGACTGAAGGAATCCAATTTGTAAGTTGAAATTTTTTACTTAATTAGTAACAGTAAACTGGTCTCGTCACAAAATTAAACGTGGTATAATCTTAAAAAAATATTATACACGTCGAAACTTCTCCGTTTTTTTCGCCGGTTAATATACATGATAAATAATAATTTTCACAGTGTGAACGAGCCCTATACTCACACCGTATACAGCATTCGCAAGAAAGTGGTTCTCTGGGTTACACAGAGTGCTCCAGTAAGATGTTGCATAACCAAGAAGGCTTAGGGCATATCAGGCCGATAAAATTATAAAATTTGAAAGTAGTATAAACCAATTAAATGCTTACGCAGTTTGATTTTTCAAATTTGATTCTTACACCTAAGCTCTGTGCCATACATTTTATTTCCTAATTGGTTAGATGCTTCATTTGCTTTTTGTAAATATACAATTTTATTGTGCCGGATTTCGAATGCATCATAAAAATTTCACTGAAGCTAGGTAACAGTCCAAAGAACTACTTCACTTATTAACTAGTTGTGCCTCAAGGTTTCACTCCAGTAAAACCTATTCTGAGGGAACCATTTCTTTGGTTTGGACTAGAAAGTATTTTCATGTTATTGCATATTGTAATATAATTTCTCTAATTTCAACCTCTCAGTGATTTTTGCGCGAAAAAGGTACATACCAACTTAGCATTTATAACATTAGTGACGCAATCTTTCAGTGCTTTTACGTAAAAACTTTTGAGCACCATTCTTTCAAGTAGATATACTTTATAAATTGGTACTATTTGTGAGGTAGATGACTAAAAAAGAGCAACGAAATAAGAAACTATAGTGATCAGAATAACAACACACATTCACTCCAGCTAATGGGATAGGACAGGAGAACCAAGTGCCGCATGTCACTATCCACATAGAATAGTCTTGCCATCTCCATATAATAGGCAATGGAGCAAAAGAGGGCACAGGTATCCACGTCAGTAAGTGATCCATCTTATATGCCTTGTTTAATAAACAAAATAGGTCTCAGTGTGTCCTTAACTGTACCACTTCGACATGTATTTATGGGTTCGTACACTTCCCTCTGTCGGCCGAGTCGGCTGTGAACGCGAGTTAATCTCAGTCCACTTTCTGTGAAGGTCGTCAGTAAAACATGATATTGGCAAACTGTTTATGTATAAAGGTTCGGGGAATTTATTTCAACTGATCTCTATCTAAGTGCATCCGATTAAAAAATTACGCCCATTGCGATGTTCTTATTTAGTTGTAATTCGAAACGCATTGTGCTGGCCAAAAGTATTAATTACGGTATATACGAGTAGGTTGACCTACTTTTGCGGACAATGTTGGACATTTTACTAGCTACGACTATCTTTGTAATTTGCGACTTAATAAAATGGTTACAATTTACTTGTGGTTTTATTTACAATCATATTATTTTTTTCTTTTACGACCGAACTTTGGTGTGGAAATTCCAATGGCATGAGACTACATTGGGTGATGAATCTCGGATACGTCGACAGAGTTAAAAACCTATTTGTTCCGCAAATGGGAGAGCTGCACCATATAATGTTTGAAAATACGTACTTCAAACTACTGTTATCTTGGCCGATGGCGTTGGATCCTATCTTTCCACGTTTCAATGAAGGGGCAGTTAATGCGTTTTAGCTCAAATTGGCCTCGGTTTATTTATGGCTTAAGAGCTCACGAGGCTATCGTGAACCAATGAGGGAACGTAATAAGGTAAAAGGCTTGCGCGGCCGTACATATGTAGCACCCTCCCTCAACCAGTAGCCCCAAGGGGCTAGAGGAACAAATCGCAAGGAATGCTACAGTATACATGTGATCAAGAGGTACCTCCTGCCTACACAATTCGGCTGCAGTGTAGCACGACAATAACGACTAATAGGTCTAGTTTAGAACTATGCAATTTCATCTGTGAGGCTTTCACTCCAACTAGCGTAACGCGGCTTGAATATTCAAATGGGATTTAATTTGCAATTACATGCACATTGAGTCACCTGTGAATTTATTTAATGGAGTTCAGTTCTAAAATGAATTAATTGACTGTCTACTTCTGGACACAATGTTGGTGACATTTTTTCAAGTGACCAATCACGCTGGACATGTTATAGTACACACAATACGCATTCCATGTTCCCTCCTGTCCATATTCACCAGAAGAGAGGATCCGAAATTAGGCGTAAAGCCGTCGGGGCTTTACGTGCTCATCGAAGCATCGTCAACTTTCCGATTCATGACTGCTATTAGGAGAAAAAAAGGATAACTGAACATGCATTACTACTGGATCTCAAGGTCTTATGAACGAAGGAATTGACCACAAAGTATAGTCAATCGCGAAGTACCAGCCCCCAACGCGAATAAACGATCACACACAGAGCATGGTTACATTCGCTTGATAGACTACCAGTGCGTTTTTCTGTCGTACGTAGCCTCCAGACTAAAAAGCCGCCCATTCTATGTTCCCTGAAAATTCAGTGAGTTTTATTCGTATGCCAACCTTTTTTGATTGATTTGCTTGTAAATTTAATGCACCAAAGGATATCCCAGCATGTTGTGTAGAATTTTTGTGCAAAAAAGTAGTATTAGTAAGAAATTATGAGAGAAATGGAGACAGAACATGACATGTGCTATTTCTTCTTATTTATCGTTTCTCAACAATTATATTTTTTATTCATCATTATATTTTTATTTGCAACGCATCAAAAATTATGCTAAGGACATGCATGTTTTTACTTTTTATGCGTGTCTTGTTCGGCTTTATTAATTATGTTGTATATGTATTATTATAAGTTATTGCCACGAGAATGTTCGAGACTTTTTCGAATCTTGTGTCATTAATCAAATATACAAATAAGTACTATACCTATATGTAAAGGCTAGCAGCAATTTTATGGTGTTTACTAATGCATATCTGCAATGGATATCCACAAAACCAAAGGATATGGAGTTGTAACGCAATATTTGATTATTCCGCAATAGGCCACCGGTAGCATAGACACTTTGATGGAGATAGTTTACAGATCAGAACTGACAATACCTTGTATTGAAGTATATATTTTTTACGTCAATATATAACTGGTAGTGTAGATATGAAAGGCATAGGTGGACGTACAAGCAGACGCCTCATCGACATATGTAGATGCGTTGTCTTCATTCGCCCTAACCAATGGGCCACTGGTTACTCAAAATCCGCTAGAGAAGCGACAGCTCGCGACAACATAATGTGAGCGAGAGGAACCTCCCCAGTTGCGCCAGCATAATTCGGCCGCAACGCAGCACGGAAGTGTTCAACCCATTGTAAGAGGTAGTAGGGGGCTACTACCTCTTACAATTGGTATATTGTTACTGAATCGGGCTGGCGCGTATGGAGTGGGAGGCAGGGGCACTGACAATATGATTGCGGCGTGATTTGACGGTTATGTCATCGCGTTATGTCACAGGTAAAGTACCTCGGGACGTATTTGTCTTTGGGGAGCCACTGGAGCCAAATGACTCATGACCGTGACCTAATGCGCTGTACGGGAAGGCCTACGTCCAGCAGTGGACGTCATCCGGCGGATGATGATGATGACGATATATTGATAAATAATTGTAGGGAACCATTCGTGCGGAGGCCCGCCTCGCACTTAGTCAAGCGCGGGGTTTTATAAATATCAGTCTGTTTTAGCCGTATAATAAATTACTCGTATAATATATATTATATTTTAAACATTTTTTTATATTTATTTGTACAAGTTCCCTATAGGTATGTATAGTTCGCCCCGTACGTGTCTCCCGGACTGCTGTGAAATGAGCCCTATTAGCTAAATTTAGATTGTATTTCTTGCTAACTTCAAAACGACTCTAATACAAACCACAGGTGTTGTTGTTTCTTGTTTGCATAATGTGAGCCGTCTGCGGTTTCTGCAACGGAATGCAATTTGGTCAAGAATTCCCACGCTCCATTGTTTTGTTGCTAAACACAGTTACGAAATATCGACTTAATATTAACGGAATGATATAATTTCAAGGTACTCTTCTTATTTTTTCGTCAGGTTTTTTAACATAAAATTAAACATCATTAACATTACGTAGATGTCTCTAGGTATCCAGGTGTACCTGGAGCTAGAATAAGGAGTAAGGGACGATGAAGAAAAATAGGGAGACATTTTTCATCAAAGGTTTACCTCACTGTATGCAATTGGCTCGGGACAGTGAGACATGAAAAAGTTTGGAAGAGGCCTACGCCGCAGAGGCAGCTAAACACAATTGACTAATTATATTATTGTGAAACTTACGAAAATTGTATCTCAATAAACCTCAGTATGCTAGCTTAACGGCTATTTCTATTTAATGTTAAATAATAAATGATGAAAGCGTTATTACGCTTAATAGTATATCTTAATAGTATACCTATGTATATTATTATATACATAGGTATACTATTTATAAATGCCTATGTACATTTTGACACTTTGTAGGAATATAAAAATATCATTGGAAAAATATTTTTACGATTCATGATTATAATTATTTATAATCTTTTATTCGGTCTTTTATTTAGTGATTTGTCCAGATTTTGTCTATAATTGATTAGAGACGTGCAAGTTCTATATTTCAACTTCCATTTAATCACACACGTGACACGGAGATGATATAATGTTGGGACCCCAAGTTGGCCATAATAATGGGGGTACTAAAACGACATATTATACGTGGAATGAACTTTAGGCCTGTTTTTTATAATAAGCTTCTATATAAAAGTGTTTATATTATAATTATACGGTATAATCATTAATTTAGTGCAGTATGTCCACGCTGGATAAACGGTTTATCTCATCTAATCAGAAATTTATTGAAGGTTTTATAAATAAAATAGTTTTTTTTTTATTTGAATCATTTATCTACTCATAACTGCTTACATGTGGTAAACTCGTAAATATTTATAAGATTTTTGTAACTTTTAATATAACGTATTCATCACACGTCGTTCTCCACCAAGTCCCACACAGGACCGGTGGCTTAAAGCATTTCCCCGCGAAAAGAAAAAAACAAAAAAAAAACATGTTAAATCTCAAAATACCATTAAATACATAACACTTCCAATGGCAAAAATGCTACAGGATACAAGATGAATAATTAGTATAAGTGAAGGTGACGTAAAAATAGAAAAGAACACAAAATTATTTTATTCACATGTTTAATGTTATAGTTTATAATTGTATACTGGTAACAGGGAAATTGTATAACAAAGCAATAATGGATGGCATAAACAACAATAGTACAAAGTTATAATAATTAAATGAAAGGTTATGACTACAAATATAACTATATGTGAATAAGTTTTGTCGATTTTTCTAGTGCTTATTCTAACTATAGCTAGTATCACAGTCGAATGTCCTAATGGTGGTGATGGATGACTGGTGGCGAGTTGTGGACGACTGCTTTGAATCTGTTGAGCAAACAACAAACTAATCACAATGCACGCAATAGCGATATATTATAAGATCATCTATTTGCAATTTATCATCTTACAATCGGACGTGTCACGGTTACTTTATGTCTTAACATAAATATCGTAAATGCGATAGTTTGTTTGTCTGCCTGTTAGCTTTCGTTGCTAAACTGCTGGACTGATATGAAATTTGGTGTACATTGAGTTTAATACCCGTTCATACATTTCATTGAAATAGGCCATTTAAGAAGTAATCAATTTAATGAAAGTTCAAAAGAATTTATGCGCTGACGATAGGATGGGTAAATATCTGGTAGTCAATATATTCTGTATTCTTGCTAGGAAATAAAGTATGTTCCTTTTTTAACCTGAATTAACGTGGAGAACATATATATATATATACTTATATATGTATATATATACGAATGCGATGTGGACGATGATGATGCTATTGCCTGTTTTTCTTTGAATTTTGTTTACTATAACGTAAAGAAAGTCTCACACGTAGTTTTATCATAACACCAGCAGGCCCTCGCAGTTTAAAACGCGTATTGAATACCCAAAAACGCACCCTTATGGATGAAGTTAATATTCGTTCCTAGCGGGAGAAAGAGAAAGACAGAGAGACAGATGCCTGCTTACCCATTATGATGATCAGCCGTGTAGGTGACCTTGCGGAAAGAGCCATCGGGTTGTAGGAGCGAGTACTCTCCCTTTACAAGGTCGCCGTCGCGAGTCTCGTGCTGGGTCTTGTGGTCGCCGGTGTGAGGGTCGCCAACAGAGTAGGAGTAGTCGTACTTGGGGTAGGCCTGAAAATTTATTTGATGTTAACCAAATATTATTATTATTGCATTGCATTCTTGCTATTTTTTTCTCTTGACTCTTTCTTTTCTCTTATTTGCCTCCTATTGGACGAAAATGAAAGGCTCTAGAGGCGAAACTCAAGTGCGGGACCGTTATTATCTCTTTACGCCTTCCTATAAGAGGTAATGTCATGCTTCACTGTAATCGAATTGAGGAGGATCCGAGGGTCCTCTTGCACAGATGATGCCACTGCAAAACAGGTGATCTGTCGCGTTTTGTGCGAGTTGTGAGTTTTCGCTGATCCATTGCAGCCAGAACGGAATGAGGGCGACATATTGCATAGCAATTGTGTGGAGGTCTATGAGTGCAGTTAGACGTCATAACGCTCCGACCGCTCGCTGGTCCTCTCTTATCTTCAGTATCACTACAATTTACAGATAATCACTCTTCAATGTGAACTTACATGCTCATCGACGAAATGATCTTCATGGTGAGGTTCATGGTGTGACACGTGTTGAGGTGCAGCGTGCACTTGAGGTGCGGCGTGCACTTGAGGTGCGGCGTGCACTTGAGGTGCGGCGTGGATGGCATGTATCGGAGCAGAGTGGATGGCTGCGGTGTGTAGCGACGGAGCCTCGTGGACGGAGTATTGTGTGGGGACTTCGTGGTGCACGATGTTGTGCGACGACGACACTGCAGGTCCGTGGATGTAGCCAGCACTGCACATGGCCGCGACGGCGCAAACAACGAGAACCTGGAATTAAAACAAACATTAACATACAATGTTTAGGAACACTTGACGTCAGCATAAGTCCTGAACACTTTACGGGGCAACCCCATCTATGTAGGTGGCGTCGGTCTCTTAGGGACTAGCCATCGTGGTGCCCTGATGATTTGTTGTTCCAGGGCACTTCACCAAAAAGTGGCACTGATGACACTCGCGGTGGTTTTGTTTTATCACTATAATGTGTCGCAGGCCCCACACACCACTGGTCCCCACACAGTGCCGGTGAAGGCGCGTAAATGCGTTTCCTCGCATCAACAAAAACATAAAGGTCCCGAACAGTTAAAGGCCGTACATTCTTGATACATATTATAACATATTTAAAATATACTATGCTATTACATATAATATAAAATATCATATCGTAACAGTCCCATGTCCAGCTGTGGCGGTCGTCTGGGTGATGATGATAACGACGCTCTTACATAAGCCACCAACTGTTGTCCTGTCTATGCAGAATCGAGAAGCTATCACTTATTCCTTTCTATCCCTTACAACGACAACAAATATTTACGAAAGTTGCCAAATGGGTTACGCAGAGAGAAATGCCCGCCATAATGATACACATCTCCCTTCCTTTCTATTCTTTACAATAAAAGAAATATAATAAAAAGAAACAGCAACAAAAAGTATTCACTACATCAAAAGATAATAAAGTTGATTAACGAAAGTTTTCATATATTTCGAATTATTTAATAAACTGTGTTCTTACTTTAGAGAACATTGTGCTTTGGTTAGCTTAGGCTTGTGGACTGATAGACCCTTGTTGGATCACAGTTTTTATATAAGAAACTAAATATAAGAGCTATCGTAGTGGGGGACTGTTCCCTACGATATCCGATCGGACTAAAGCAATTACTACGTTGGCAATCTACGCACTTATCATATTACACCATTTGATATGGATATAACACAAAGTAGGTTGAGACTGTTACTTTTCTTTTCGTTAATCTCCAACTTTTTTTTAGATCACATTTACATTTTTGCCTTAGTCTACCTTGTAACTAACGGTCGGTGAGATTAATAATTATCAACATTTCTATCTCACCGACCGTTACAATGTATTATAATTAGAATAGTTTTTAACATGTACGTGGCATCATAAGTTTATGGTTCACTTTCACGGGATCAAGATTAGAGCGGCTATAGCCGAGGAGTATTTTATAAATATGAATATAAATATGTATACGTAGTAATTAACTAGCTTAATTTCCAATAAAATAGAAACATCGTATCTTAGACGATTATCACCTTGGTTAAACAGCAATTCATCACTCATCTTATTATCTGCAATGTTGTCTTTCTTTTTAAATACATTATAAGCTTCAGTCCCGTTTAAATACAGTATAATTGTAGCAATTATAGTATTGTAGCAATTATAGTATTTTTTGAAATGGCCTACTTAAGCCAGCATGATTGCTACAAATAATTCGGAGCTGACGTAACCGAACCTAGTGATGGCAAATATGTGTTTAAGAGCTTGAAGGTTTCCCCAGTTCACAGGGACCCCATTTATAAAAGTCTGGACGAATTTTATAAATGGGGCCCCACCCTAGCAGATTTTTCTATCACCTAACTGAAAATTCTTCTAGGGAAGTACACCAGTAACGAACAGATTGGGCCTCGTGAACTGAAAGCTTTATGTTTCGCCTCCTTAGGCGGCTTCTTTCGACCCTTTGGTCGAATAAGCTCTGTAATAGGATCGGGTAAATTGTAAGCGGTCTTCCTTACGACGCATAGATAAGACATTTATATCAGTTTCATTTATGATAGTAAATCATAAAAATTTTAATAATAAAAATACCCCGACTGCTTAAAATATATTTAGCTAGCAATCAGTCCCGACTTCGCACAGATATTTAACAAAATGTGGCAAAAATTCAATGATGTACAAAAACACAAAAATAATCAGTTCTTTTCGGCCCGTTAGCATCACACGTTACTTTGATAAAAATCAATCAACAAGAGAACAGCGTCAATCGTGAGAGCAGCTTGGCAAAAGTTTCTGCAGCAGTATAAGAACTTATTTTTTACACCTTTTGTTATATTATCGAAGTTTCCATAAAGTAAAGTACCTTCACGCCTGTTATCCCCGAAGAGGTAGGCCGAGGTGTGCTGGTACATCCACAACTCCTAAGTATAGTAGATTTACTAGAACACCCACACGATTAGCCAAGGTACTGAGGCCCATGATGTCATAGGTGGCAAGTCTATGGCCACGTCGGGCACATTCCAATCCAGGAGAATGTAATGCGTGCTCGGAGTAATCAGAGAAACATTTAAAGATAGTTGCCCGAGCTGGGGGCCGAACCCAGGGCCCCACGAGGCTAATGGTCTTAACAAGCGACACCCGCACCGTTACACCACAGAGGCGACAGTTTTAATTATTACCTATCATAGGGAACATAAATCCACATACGTACAAAGAAACGCTCCTTCTGACGCAGTGGTGTTACAATATTGTTATCTAGATAGTGTGGGGAAATCTCCTCATGCATGATAAGCTCTTTAACGACGTGTAGTTAATATTGTCTCTTTACATAACTATGATATAACATCTTTTTCATAACGGTACATTGTTAATGCTGAATAACTTGAGGGAAAGGCACAATTCTACTGCAACGCGACAATATCACAATCTGTCATAAATCAGTTTAATAAAATAAAATTAATATAAATAATTTATGCTAGGTTACTTTAGTCTAAACTGGAACCCCCGGCTTCGCCAGTGAATAGCCTTTACCAATGGTACATATGGTACAAAATGGTACCTTTGCAAATTGTTCACTGAAACCTTCCTCAGGAATAAACCCCTTGTGAGATTTGATATGCCGTAACAGTATTGCAACTGTTATTCATTGTGTTTTTAATTGAATACTGTTTAAACGAATATAAAAAGGAATAAATGCATTTTTTCAGAAAATCCATCACAGGCATACTTTGTTTCAAAATGTACATACACGTTTCTTCCAACAAAATTAGTAACGCAACGTTATTAATGTTATTGCTCACAACATAAAGTAATCGTAAATTACACATTATTTTCAAAAATTTACATTAAATAAAAATAAATACTGACTTTTGATGTAATTCTTTTGATGTACTTTATGAAAGTGAATATGTGATACTTTTGTAGTTTGTGATTGTGTTTCAACAACATTCGTTCCGGATTCACACGGACGTTTACACAAAAAATGTAAAAAATATGAACTTTAATTTCAGCCTCGTAAACGTTACAGAGTGACAACAAAGTGTAATTTATAGCAGAACCACCTCTGTCGGGACATCTCGTTGTCAATAATTTCTGCAGAAAATTAAGGATTTACTTCGACATTTGAAAGGAGGGCAACGCATCGGCATAGTAATTATGTGGATGGTCATGGACGTCGGTAGTCTTAAAAAGGCTCCGATTGCTTGTTTGCCCCCTATTCTATAAAAAAATTGGTTACATTTTCGAAGTTTTCATACTGATCAAAATGTTTTACAAAATGTTATATATGTTCACCGAAGATAATGTAGGATTCTAATAGTACCCCACCATGGGTCTAGCCTTGCCGTGGCGGTGGGGCTCAGTCAGTATCATCGGCTTCGTCTGGGGTGAAACCAGGCGAAGCCGATGGAACCGAGGGATGATTTTTGCAGCCCTCTTATAAGAAGAGGGGGCTAAGGAGCAGGAGGATGAGACGCTCTTTGAACTCTCTTATAAGAAGAGAGGGCAACAGTAACTAGAGGAGAGGATGTGTACCTCACCTCAATGCACTGCTCCAAATTTGGTAGGGTTATCCTGGTGTGCGGACGCCAACAGGGTTGCTGGGGTCGTCCCATCTATCAAAACTCCATCCATCTCAAAAGTGACTTTTGTGGTGTTAGCTTTGTCTTCATCATCGTTTCATCATAATTAAAACTACAACGGTAGTTAAATTTATTTTTAGGTTTATGAAAGAATGAGAGTTTTATTTCACCTCCTCAGTCTCAGCCTCCCAACACTATACGAGTACATTAAAGAAAATCTCCATCATCGGATCATCGGAAGACAGTGCAAAATTACGTCAATAATTTTGCACCTTCATCCGATTTACAGATGCATGCAATTTTCATCTCAACGGATAGTTGAGAAGTGAATGAAATTTAAATTTTAAGATAGGATCACGTTTCCACGGCTACATTCCGTCTACTACAAATTAGCTCTATATTATAATATAATAATTAATTATAATATAATAATACAAAATCACAAAACTTATTCTCTTCTGATTCCAAATATGTAAAATTAGACCTAACTGACTTTGAAATGATGACTCTAATACTAGCGGCCGCCCGTTCTAGGGTTACCTAGAACGGGCGGCCGCTAGTCGCCCGTACAGCTGACGCGCCATGGGCGTCGGTAGTAGTCAAGGAGCTTCTGTTACTCGTCTGCCCTCCTAAACTAAAACAAATATAAAATGGAGGCATGATGTGCATCCTACATGGTGTTTTTACTAGAATTCCGTACTCAAAGGGTGAAAACGGAACCCTATTGCTCAGACTCCGCTATCCGTCTGTCAGTTAGACTATGTCACAGTGACCGCGATAGCTAGGTAATTGAAATTTTCAGCGGTGATGTGTTTATAACTAAATCACTGCAAAAAAGCCTTCACGAAGTAATATTATCTGTAGTCCGCAAATATAAGTTTGACAAATGCTCGTACTTTCCGGTGGTACGGAACCCACAAGGTGAGTCCAACCGATACTTGGCTGGTTTTTATTATTTATTAACATAAACAAAAAGTGATAATGAGTAACGACATCATGGTCATTTAGGTCGTTTCATTGCGGGTTGAAAATATAAAAAAGTGTAATTAATATTTTTTCACAGTTTTTATTGCTGCAACAGATTGTAATATATTAATTATTATTACTGATTACAGGGAAAGGTTGAATGGCATTTATCTTTTTTTAGTTTAAGTGTAGACGTGGTGCACGGTGAATGGAAACACCAGGATATTTCTTGGCACCTAAAAAACCCCTGTCCTGCAGTGGGCTGATAAGGATTAGGCTCACTATGGACCGACTAAACTTATATTAGTAAATTATAGTAAGTGGAGCGCCACGCTTTGTTGCAGCGGCATTGGGCCAACACGACCGAAAAGGTACCTCTCGCTCACATGAGACCGAAACAAAGAGATAGCTTCCAGTGGCCCCTTTTAGAGGAGATTAGGAAAGGATGACAACGCACTTGCATCACTACTATGCGGATATTTATGGGCGTTGGTATTTATAAAAATGCTTCGTCTATTCGTCCGTGCCCCTAAAATATATACTATTTTCAAAATACAATGTTCCATATTTTTTGATTTTGGTTCTATTAGCTCCATTATATAGCTCCATTAACCGCGATGGCGTAATTTTGTCTCGCCTCATAACACGAGCTAAAGCAGTTTTTTTCGTCGGAGTGGCTACTACTTAAAAAGTATCCTTCTCCACCGGCATCGGGGACGATACCGCGATCGAGCGATCTGGTCGCGTCCGTTCGGGTCCCACAGAAGCGCGTCTCCCGGCGGAATCCTCCCCCATTCTTAGAACGTGACCCAAGTAATGGAGTCCATGGGCTTTGAACTCACCCAAAATATTGGGTTCAGCAACTAGGTTTTCGATATCTTGCTTTTCCTTGACTAGGCGAGTACCGTCGTCTCATCTTACTGGTCCCAGTATGTTCCTGAGGATCTTATGCTCAAGTTAACGAGTGGCAGGAGGTGGCGTATGATGCGATGGAGAATCTTGTTGATGTAGGCCAAGACTCATTTTGGGTTGCCATTGTGGGAACGTAAAGTCCAAGTAAACCACCGGTGGAGATTGAGTGAAGGAGGGCAACGCATCTGCATATCATCTGGTTTTATTGCTTTATTTGAATCAACTTTAGAGCAGCATAAAACTACTTGGTGGAGTTTTAAAGGGAAGTGTCAGTACTGCATTACAGCGGAATGAACTCAGCGCACCCTGTGAAGTTTATCGTTGACATAATACTCAAGTCTGCTCTTGAATTATATTCAGCATTACGATAATGCATGGCCAACATTAGCAGCCACGCGTGAAATTACTCTTTCATTAGGACATCGCCGGCCGAGATAATAATAGTTACTTTAGCTAATCTCAAAGACCTATCGGACGCTCACTATGTCATACGGTAATTTTGTAGATCAATGAAGGGAATCTTGAAGTGAAGGGTGTACTGTTTGTGTTTGTATGTGTGTGTGTGTGTAGTATGACAAGCGACACACAAAACACAGGTTTGGCTATCATTTTCTTAAACAGATGATATTGTATAAAATTGCACCGTTCCTCGCTTTATTAATTTTATTCTTTTTTATTATCAGAAATCTTTCCTTCTTATTCACAGCGGAAGGTTTAGGAGATTTGAGTTTCCTTGACCGATTTTAATGCTTTTTCAGAATCCACTCTTTCAGTCCACTCGCTTGTCAGACCTGATACACAGGTTCGCATTAAATTTTGTTCATTTAATCCTACCATAGCAGCAAATAATGAACTTCATAAAAAACTACCGCTTTAAAAAGAGAATTTTACAATTAGATCTGAACATTTAAATCTCTCAACTTCGTACGTAAATTACGAGGACCCGGGGACGTATGATTAAATAGTGAACGGTGGCGTTATGAAACACCATTGTAGGTTAACTAGTGTTGACACTTCTACAATTACTTTAGCTCACTAATTTACAGTGATTATATCAGTGATCTGAAGTGTACAATACACACGTGGGTGGCTGATACCTATGGACAAAATGTCAAAAGTACAGAATAAGACTTGCAAGCATCTAAGTCGCTGCATATTCTCAAATAACTAAATCGAACGTGCATGCTACAAACTTTCGAGCACTGACATCTGAAAAGAATAAACTGTCAGAATGACGGCGGCAACGCGCACTAGACGACAACTAATTATTTTTTTTTGGAATGGTAACATTGATGTCTGTTCAAATGTTATCAATGGCTGTCTATGGATCAGTAGTCCTTTAGATTAATGTCAAGTTCTGTTCTGTTCTGATTCCTTTAGATTAATGTCATTTATTCGTATCGTGTCAAGTGTTGGGTGTGTTCTTTACGTTTCAAGTTGCAATGGCGTAATATCGCAAATCGCGTGAACGTAATAAAACTAAATAGTTTAGTACCATTCTCTAACTAGAGAAATAGGACTATTTTAGATAAATGTAAAAATGTAACGAAACATATTATTAGCATAATTTGTAAAGTAATATCTGCCAATTAAGTGCGTAATACAGCACAAAGATGGGCAGTGGATGTCTTTAACTTTCTTCCAGCTCTTTCGTGGTACTAAATTTGAATGTCGCAGATCTGCGAGTAAAAACCACGGATCACCCAGTTGATGTACTCGTAGCAGTGGGTAACTATGGAAGTTTTCTATGTGGAAAAAATAGGTTAACAGATAAATTATGCTGTTCATTGACCGTGTACGAGCTCTCTGCCGGAGGCATTCATTCAGTAGTCTTGTAGCCGCTACCGATGATGCACTTCTTCATTGGTTGGAAGATGCCGCATTATGTAATATAGAAATTAGAAATTGACATGTCCAAGCAACAACGGAAAAAGAACACACAAAAAACACATTATCATCTATTTTCTGTAGCTGAGCAACGCATTTATGTTTTTTTTTTCAGATCTGAAGACTAGGTGAGTTTCTGCCATAAGTCAATCACACGTGCTTTCAAGCCTCAATCGCGCTTTTAGTGCATGTACTTATAAACGACCGTGGACAAAAGGAAAATGTAAGAGAGTATAAACATGCATAGAATATTTTATATTTTCGCAGAATGAACGAGCAGTCGGAGACTTTCTTTAACTACCCACACAAATTGATGATAAGAAGATAACCGAGCATGCGGTGGTTCTAGACTTAACATATCAACTGAATAAAAAGAATACTCATAAAGATCAGCATTATGGTTATGTCAATGCCTTATCCTCCTGTTCTCCTTCCCTCCAATGACTCGCCTAAGATATGAAATAATCAAGTCAACCAGATTTTAAAACAAACATTGTTCGCTATCACGATGATACATTCTTGTTATACAATTATTTTTGTTTTTACGGTTACCCAACAATCAACATGTTACAAAATTAAATGCTCTCGCATTATCACGTGATACATCGATCTACTTAAAATAATTCTATCCTAATGTAATGCGCCACGCATCGCCCCGAGCAGACAATTCTCCGATTCACCCGTAGCTGCATTTTAGTAAGGTGTCATTTAGGCGATAAATTTTTCCAGGCTATAATTTATTTTAAGTAAATTGGAGTGTTAGATGTCTTACTAAGTATTACCTTGTGGATTGACGACTTGGTTATGGTGGCGGGGGGCTACCGCGTGCAAGTGGCTCGTGGCCATGATCTGGCTGATGGTGATGACGAATCTATATCTATTCCAAAGCTCATCATAATCCATTGAATAATTTTATTTGTCAACAACCAGTGCCCATTATTGTTGGCGTCCTTTTAGGTGCATTGTGCCCTCCTTTCCTCTTCCCCTCCAATACTTTATGCACGAAACAGTAACAATTGTTTATATAACATTAGGCTTTATAATACTAATAGGACGAGTCCTTCTTTATCTTTATGGCTCTACTTCAGCTCAACATTAGATCTGCGAAGACTGATGATAAGTACGACAACGCCTTTTTTATTTCTTGGCTGCGGCACGGTCCTCTACAAGTAAAGATAACTTAACTATAGTACTTTTTTATCGGTCATGACCACTACACTTTCCCACCGCTCCTACTCCTTTGTCTCCAGGATCGACAGCGTCCACCACTTGTGACCCATTTGATATGATCGCAGGGGGCCCGAGGAAATGCTAAAAATTGCGTTGGGATCCGCAACGATAAGTTGCAGGTCCCAAGGAGCAAGGAGTATTTCCAATTATTGTATAATCTAACTAATGAACTATCGCCGTGTGTCAACGTAATGTTTCTGCTATCTATAAATTATAGTTTGGTGAAATTACCATGGTCTCAACGGTCTTCTATTTGTAACAGTACCAACAAATATCGCGGTGTCCTGTGAGAATTGCGCCATCGATGAAATCGACATTACAAGAACACGTTTATGGAATACTTTTTATCTTGTCCGAATTCATCTCAGGGACGGTTCATTAAATCGTACGCCACTTCAGCCTCCAGCGGTTTGGCTTTTAATGACGTCAATCGATGAAACCTTTTTGGGATATCTTTTACGTCACGGTCTTTTTCTAGGTGTTGTTTATATGAATGTTATGTAATTTCTTTTTTAAGGTTACGAGGGACAATCGGAGTCTTTCGATGGCTTTATTTAGGCAGTGTTTATAAACTAATAAAAACATAGTTAAAAATGTAAATATAATCGAATTCTGGAGCTAGGAATACTACTTTACGTCCTTAGAAATTAATACGAAAGTTTCTTTACAATGTTATTGTATATATATATATATATATATATA
>JAFELO010000321.1:982887-1122604 GCA_017140195.1 Eumaeus atala | reverse complement strand
TAATACTTGTAGTTATAGTGATGCATTATGTAGGTATATCATAGACGAAACCAACTACGCTAGAAGCCGTAATTGCATTGAATATTCATAACAATAACAGCGTTACCATGACTAGCAATTGGATATTCTACAATAATTAGCCATTGCAATGTAAAGTATGCAAGCGAGCGGAGGTTACAGAAATATATTGCTCGTACTGAACACGACACAGACACTACATAATAATACTAATAATAATAATAATATCTGCGGACATATCACACCACGTTAGCCTAGCCCAGTGCTAAGCACCGTAAGGACTTGTGTTACAGGTACTAGACAACGGAAATATATTCAATATTTTTTATATATTAAAGATTTTTATTATAGAAATACATATAATACATGTATAAACATCCATGACCTAGGCGGGATTAGAACCCCCAACCTCTCGCGTAACACGTGGACTAACCACCACGTTACCAACTGAGCCAGCCGGTCGTCAATATAAGCTTTAGGCAGATAAACTACGGTGGTTCGTGTCCAGTAGTGTTGGTAAGTAGAGACAGAAGATGTGAAAAGCTTCACTATCATTGTCTATGTAATCACTCTGAATAAGAGAGAATAGATTGAAAAAAGGCGAGAGTTAGCCTGCAATCCAAGTGGCTTCTTTGACGGACATATAGACAGACGGACAAATAAGTGATTTCTTTAGACAAATACCCAGAGTATTTGGTTTTAAGTTGCGAAAATCTAAAAAAAGAGCGAATGATTGTAAACTTAATTTTTCTACTAAAAATAATAATGATAGCAAATGATTTTAAAATTTTATGATTTTGAAACTTACAGCCAGTCACTCTTATAATAATATCTCAGAGTTTAAAATAAATGTAGATGCCTACCTAGCCCATACGATTTATTTTAAACTTTGTAAAATTTACCAAAATGTCAAAATCAATATAAGTATTAGTTTTTCCTCGTACACTAAATCTATACCTACCTATAAAAGTAAAGTAAAAGTAAGTCGAGTCAGTAAAGATAACATAAAGTTTGAGGTTATAACCTAAAAATATTTACTAACACATTAGTAAAGTTTTATTACAGCATGAAGTAAACACCATGTGCTGCCATCTATTATTAGACTATGTTATTTTAGTTGTAAAAGTGTGGGAAACTTCAGTTCGTAACGACCTTACTGAAATAGTAACAATGTTTATTTTTTTTTGTAATTAACTCATTCGCTGTTTATATTGATCAGCAACACTTGTTTCTTTGTAGCATTTATTTACACTATATATATAATTTATGTTATTGATGCGATGCAGGTTGGTGAGGATGGAGCGAATGGAAGATTACCTACATTAATACTTAAACCAAATGTATGCATTGCCAGATGTCAATTTAAAAACTTTTTGTGATTGAATGTACTATGGAAAGTGTTCTCGATAATTTTGTGATTTAATTAAAGAACCTATATAAGGATTAAGGAAATAACGGTTTTTGTAATCGTTTTCCTCTTCACCTAAAAGTTATGTACAAGATTAATAAGCATTATTTTGAAATTCTATCGTTTGCTAACTAGTAACGCAGCTTGCGATTTAATTTGCCCCGAAGTTGTTTGCGTTATTGGCATTGAGCGAGAAAAATAATAAACATAAAATATATATAAAAATCCGTGACAGCTTTTCATTTGTATAGAAATATTAAATTGTCGGTACAGCGGATTTTTCTCTTAGGCTTTAGTTTCCTAAAGAGCTGTTGTGAAATAGCGGTCGTATGCTGTCAAATAGCGGCGGCGAATGACGTCACTGGAATATGTACTGTGTGAAAGAAACGGGAGTTGCCGCATCAACCTCGGCTCTTTAGGAAAACCATTTGCTTCACGCAGTTAACGTTCTAGTGACGTCATCTACCCCTATATTAAGGCGGCTCCGATATCGCAGAAAACCGTAGCTTTTGGAGGTAGAATATTAGTAACATTACGTGTTTCATATATATCTATTTTTATGTATGTGGAATGATTTTATTAGACACTCAGCCTTGTTAAACTTTGATAATATCGGACGAAGCCAATACAAGGTAACAAGCTTTTATCGGCACTTATCGGAAGATAACAGGGCTTTTTGTAAGCTCGGTGACGCTGCTATCAAACAACAGTGCTGTGGTGACATAGCAAACAACTTCCTCTACCAGTAGGTACTAAAATGTTTTTATTGTGTACGTGACGACGACGAGAAATAAGTTGGATTTTTTTTCTGCGTTCTTCAATTCTTCAAGTATTATTGTAGAATGAGAGTGAAAATCATGTGCGTAATGTTGATTTTGCAAAAAAAACTGTGTACTATCACAATGCTGTAGCACTTGAGTATGATATCCTGTATATTGTATAATATTTAATACATAGCACGGGGTACAATGAAGTGTGACAAGTCCAAAGTCAATAAATTTTATTTAAAATATGATGTTACAAATCTATTTTTAAACATCGCTACTTTATTATTACCAATCAAACCCTAACTTGAGGAGAACCGGCTGAAGAAACTCAGCGGGACAGAAATAATTATTATTATTAGATACGGGACATTATGTAAATGTAAGTAACTATCTAATAGTAATAATGTCGTCTTGTCGATGTTAAGTAAATGTACTGGTTCATACATATATATGTCCTGATTGCTTAAATGTTAAATTTATGTTTTGGCTAAAACTATGCCACTGGAACTGATACGTTGTCAAATCATAACCTAGAACCTTTTTTTCTTTTTTTGGTGACGAAGGTGAATGCATTTACGCATGATACCTGGGAGCCTGGGTAGACCCCCAGACCTATGTTGGACTCGGCCATTGGGTAGCAATACCAACTAAATCCTTCAGCCGCTATTAGTGGAGGGTCCCGGATCTGCAGGCAACAGGACCCCTCCAGCGACAGGCTGACCTCGGCGAAAAGGCCAGGCTTCATCTCCTCGGGGACTGTCCGGCTACGCTATGACAGTCCCCACGACGCCGTGTCTTTACGGAGTGGACGGGGTTCCCATCCCGGCCCGACACGGTTCACAGGGGCACTACTGAAGGCGCTGCATATAGCGCGTCCTTCGTATCCCCATTCGTCGTCGGCGGGGGGAGGCCGCGTCGGCAGCCTCCCCTCTCACCCGAACCTAGAACCTTCCTATACAGTCGCGCTAGCCACAACTGTATCTTGTGAACACGTACGTTACCGCACCGTACAAGCACCGGTACAGTATGTAGGCATCTCACCTTCATAAGGTCTATCTAAATGTTTTTATTTATACACCCCTGGAGACCCTCGTGAATAAATTGATCTATATAGTAATATAGAAAAATGACGAAGCGTTTTTCTTGTTTGTTCGTTTGTTTGGACGCGCTAATCCTTGGAACTATATGTCCGAATTGGATCATTTGATTGGACTTTTGTGTATGATACCTACATTCATAAGGAAGGTTCCAGGCTATCAAACACTATGTTATATATTTTAGTTAAGCATAACTATCGAGGATATATGTAGACGTGGTAGAGAAAGGGCCATCGAACTGCCGTAGTCGACTCATCTATCAAGAAAAATGGTTCCCTTGGAATAGATCCAGGCGGGTGAAGTGAAAGAATAAAACTGTACATTACAGAATAAATTTTGTAGCCAAGTAACAGGTCGCTCGGAGCCATTTTCAATTGGCCTTATTTATATCCACCATCAATTCAGTCTCAAGTGAGTCAAGGTTGCGCGCGATAGCCCTTAATGGTAGTTACTCTGCAATGAAATTAATTAAGCAATAAATCTATTGGTCGTTTGAAAATGTCTGTAAATGTATTATTAAAGGGCCCAGATGACTACAGAATATGACCAATTTCTCAAGACATTTAACTGTTTTCTGTGTATTATGTTACGAGGGAACAGTATCAGCGGCGTAGTGGCTGCGTATGCGAGTATAGCATCCGCGCAGTGCCTACGTATCCGAGTAGCCAATGTTATAAACGTGATAGAGCGTGTGTAAATCTGTAATTTTTTCACGCAAAACGACTGCGCGGATTTAGTTAAAATTGGCACAATCTGGCAAAACATAAATTATTATTAGTGATCAGGTGTAAAAAATGGGTTTTTTAGTATAGATTTTTTCACGGGTAAAACTGTGGAGCACAGCTTCTTGTTAACAAATTGTACGTAATGATGATCGCAATAGCCAAGTCCTTTCCTTTAGACCATCTGACGCCGTTGTTTGAGGGGCCCTTAACTTAGGCCCTGAGGACTGTGGTGAATGTACTCAGCAGCTTGGGGCGAACCCTGACACCATAGGCGAAGCTAGTTGAAGCAAGGTAGCTGCTTCTTGTATCCTATTATAAGAAGAGGGGACTAAAAAGAAGAAGGAGGAGGACTCTTTGTAACCTTCCTATAAGAAGATGGGATAAAGAGCAAAAGGAGGAGGGGAGGCCTTTCTGCAGATGGGGCAACTGGCGAGGGTGGGAATCTCAACCCATTGCACTGTCCCAAAGTTGTTGGGGTTGTCCTGTGGTGCGGAGCAGCCCTTCTGTGGAGGAGGCGTCGATACTTAAGAGTATTGACTAGCCGTCGAAGTACCCTCATGGTTTCTAGTACCTGGGCACCTCACTGATGGTGGCAATTTGCCATAAAAAACACCACCAGTGCCATCAGGCACTTGTAGTGGATTTTCGTCACCGTAATGTGGCGCGAGCCCCACTCACCACAGGACCAAGGGCCGGTGATGACGCGTAAATGTGTTTCCCCGCAAAAAAAAAAAACCTCCCGCAAGGCTGCTTTTATTATAATGCAGTGTACTATGCAGAATACTTCTACGGTCTCGGATCAAAGCATTACCTCATTATATTTTTTTACCACAAACGTTATAATATTATTCATAAAGAGCGACATAGTCACGCGCACAAGCAAGTGGGGTTTAATTATAAAATTGTTTGCGAAGACAACATGGAAGGTTCCATAATCGATATAAGATATCTTTTAATCGATATAAGATATCTTTTAATCGGGTAAAGAGCTCATGTCCACTCCCTGATATTACATCGATACTCTCTGTGTATGCTTGGTTATGAATGTGTGCGTCTCCAATATCGTGCATTTAGGACAATACATTAAAGGCTTTGCTTTCATTTTTATATAAAAACTGCCGTGACGTTGAATACTCTTGCCATGATAATTTAACTATCAGCTATTATAAACGCTCTCATATTGAGGTGCATCTCTGTCATCTGTGATAGAAAGGGAGGTCGGTCCCTCACACGACACGAAACATAGTCTTGTCGCCTGACGAACACTCACAGAAATCGGATGAAGCAGTATTGGGATTTTCTTCACTTCTGAATTCCGAAAAAAAAAATTGATTCGTTTGTCATCTTACATGCCAGAATCACAATTGACAATTATAACACAATAAAATCCATTAAGAGTTGCTTCTCGAGTTAAATGAGTTTGTTTACTTCTTTTATGACATGACGACACGTTTTCGCGCTAAATTTTATTTTCCTTGAGGTCTTTAGATCCTCATTAAAGTTAACGTCAGCATTACGTCACCAGAACAATACTGTGTTGATATTCGCGACCAGCCTAGGCCAGGTCCTTCAAAATCGTTGTCGACTTGGTCGACGGTAGAATTAACACTTCATCTATATTCTGCCACCTGCTCGAGAACATCACTAGTCTACCATCGGTTCTTCTGAGCGTCTGAGGCCTTCACGGATCACGCCACGGATATTTCGCTAAATAAGTCAATGAAGCGAAATAAGGATTTACTTTGATATTTTTTTCACAATTTTGTTTATATTATCGAAGTTTCATAATTAACAAAACATTTTAGATATGTTATATAGCCTATGTTCATCACTAATGTAGGACCCTAATGGGGACCCCACCAAGGTTCAAGCCTTGTCGTGGCGGTGGGGCTCAGTAACCTGGGATGAACCCAGGCGAAGCCAGTGAAACCGAGGGGATGCTCTTTGCATCTCTCTTATAAGAAGAGGGGGCTAAAGAACGGGTGGAGCGTCGCTTCCTGTACGCTATCGTTCTTCCTATAAGAGGGAAGAGGGGACAAAAGAGCAACAGGGGAGGCGCTTTCGCGCACGGGGCGAGAGGCGAAGATGGGGACCTCACAGTTGTCCTGTGGTGCGGGACAAGTTCATCTGTGGAGGTGGCGTCGGTCCCTTAGTCCGACTGGCCGTCGAGGTGCCCTGATGATTTGTTGTTCCGAGGCACATCACCAAAGGCGGCACTGATGGTACGCGCGGTGGTTTTTGTGGTTGTTCGGCACTCCAATGTGCCGCGAGCCCCACACACTACAGGACCCCACCCAGGGCGCGTAAATGCGTAAAATAAAAAACTCTGAGGGTAAAATTATTTTTCAAATCGGTCCAGTCCGTATAGTAGTTTTTGAGTGAAAGATAAGCACTTCAAAGACCATTTTATACTACAACGAACGTCCAATCCGAGCCCCTCTACGACTACCGACGCCCATAAATTTCCGCACAGCTACTATTCCGATGCGTTGCCCTCCTTTGCTCCTACCCGTCTCGCCTCCAATGGGCTACTACTACTCACAAATATGAAACGCCGCGCCGAAGCTGTCACTCACGGCGCTATCATGTGAGCGAGATGTACCTCGTACCGTGCAGATACTGCGTGGCTCTTCATTACTTACTAAACCTGATCTTTGAAACTTAAAAAAATATAAAAACGTGACGCGAATCCCTAAAACGTTGATGATCGAAACGCGGTTTATTTTTTATAGAATAGGGGGGCAAACGAGAAATCGGAGCCTCTTTACGACTACCGACGCCCATGAACCCCACATAATTACTATTGCCGATGCGATGCCCTTCTTCACCCTATCAATGGGCCGCTACTCACAAACCGCACGAAACGCGGCACTAACGAATTCACCTTACGGTTGACGGTATTATGTGAGCGAGATTTACCTCCCCGGTCATGCCGCTCCAATTCCGTTGCATGGGAGGATATAGTGTCATGCACTTATAAATGGCACTAACTCCTCCTAAAACTGTTAATGCATGCAGTATTTAGTACGTAAGTACGTAGTAAAATGTCGCGCTCTAATCCCTTTGTCAAATTGCCTTTATAATAACGTTAAATGTGACAAATTTGATTTCCTCACCACACGCGACCTGTCTCGGGCTATTGTTCGCGCAAATTTACTTTTGCAAAGTTAAAGTACCATATCTCGATTCACCTTCCCTGTGTAACATTTATTTCCCTTCGATCCAATATACAACTACATTAATATTTAGTATAGTAGATGCGAAAGATTGTATGTATGTCATTATTTATTTACTCAAGAACTAAAACAGATAAGGAGGAACTTTGATTTGATAGCACAGATCTAGATTACAAATTGAAGTATTAAAAAATTATTTATCTCTAAAAAAATGTGGTTCTCTTGAAATTAATTTTAAATGGAGAAAACCGTGTGGCTAAGTTCAGCTAAACAGCTAGTTTCGTAGATACCTATATTATTTAATACTGGTTGTTGTCCGCGGCTTCGTCCGCATTGATTACAGACAAACCCACGAGAAAAGTTTGTATTTCTAGTTTATGTGTTAATCTGGTCCATGAGCTACAATATTGCCAAGTTTAGTCCATTCAGTAGTTTTTGCGTGAAAGAGTAAGGAACATCCATCCATACTTACAAAGTTTCACGTTTATAATATTAGTAGAATTTCAACTGTATACGGAGAGATAGATTGACCAGGTATTGAGGCTAACTAGACTGCTATTTAGTACTTTGGCAACTATCTACGACCATAAACATCCGCATAGTTACGACGATGCTGCGTTGCCCTCCTCCCCGCCATTGGACCAACGGCTACTTGGAAACCGCACGAAACACGAGTTGTCACTATACAGAGGTATTATGTGCGCGAGATGTAGGTACATCTCCAGCCGTACTGGCCCGATTCGGCTGCAATGTAGCACGGCACTACTCTCACTAAAACTAATTGTGGCCCGACGGCACATGTTGTTGCATATTGTAGGTATACTAATTTCTAGCGAAATGCGCATACCTGTCTTCATGCTGGGGAGATCCTCAAGGACATGTGCGTCTCACTAACCCCGTAAACACCAGCGGTGTGCCTAATCGTCCGCCGTCTTTGAGCCACGGGATGAAGATGATTCCACCAGCCATTGGGAGTCCTCGAAGCTCATCGCGGAGGGTTCCGAAAACAGTCAAAGAAATTCTTTATAACACCTTTTGATGCTACAAATTTAATTGAAGTTTGTAAATTTACGTTAGTTGATATCAAGCACTCCATTGAGTCTCGATTTCGTGTATATCTTCATTCCTTTTGAAAAAGTATTTAGTTGCCACTTTTGTGTTTCACTTTTAAGTGTAACTCTAGTGTTTCTGTAACAATAAGTTAGTGTGAGAAAGCTTTTACAGACGTGCAACGTCCAGCCGACACCGTGGCGAGACGTAGCTTTCACACGAAAATTGCTTTTGTTATCTCCTAGGCGAAGGGAACTTGATTTATTAAGGTTTATGTGATATTAGCATCGCTTCACGGTTTCACTCGCATATCCCGTATTCCGCTCCCTATTTAGAGAGATTCCTAGAGTGATGGCATATGGCCTGCACACAACATGACGCAAGCTCCCTAATACAGACAGGAAGGTATACAGACCGGATGAATAACGAACCTCATCGCTGCATGCTGCTAGGCCCACGGCTTGCTTAGCACCTAGTTAGGTAAGGCCCCCACGGTTTCTCGTGCGTACTTCGCTCCCACGGTTTCTCGTGCGTACTTCGCTACCACGGTTTCTCGTGCGTACTTCGCTCCTACTCGTCGTAGAGTGATGATATTATAGTCCATTGGACCAGTGCTTTCGCGACTGGCGCATTCCATAAAAAAAAAACATTTTAGCTTGTTTAAAGTATAGGGGAACAAACGAGGAAACGGAGTCTTTCCACGAATACTGACGCCAAAAGGACATCAGCATAATATAAGGGCACAGGGTACTCACAAATCGTATGAAACGCGACACCGTAGGGGTTACTTTACGGTGGTATCAAATGAGGGAGAGGCACCTCCCTGGTCGTGCCGGCACAAATCCGTTGCATAGGAGGATGTTGTGTGGTGTGTAGTGTGAAGCCATGCATGCACCATGTATGGCACTACCTCTTGCAAAAGCTTCATAATATTAGGTATATTTTATATTGAAATGAAATCGAATAGTGATCATTCAACCTTACGCTACCTTTTCCAGATCCCCGCAAATATAAAGTTATTTATTAGCAGCGCTCAGCACAAACACAATATTATGTTATTTTCGTCGGAGGCCACAGCTGGATCCTCGCGCCGGTCCGGCTCAGTGGCTCGGACACAATTTTGTACGGACCCTAAGGCTCAACACACACCGGCACTCACCCGGCAGCGGATGAAGCTTCGAGCAGTACGTGACTCATAATTTTAAACCTTATTTTTTATTACGATAGTACATAGTATCGCTAGGCGAGTCCGCGGAAACTTCTCGCCGATTCGCTTCTAACCGCTGCTATCATGCTGTGACTTGAGCCTAACAAGCCAACCCCACACTGTGACTCTTCGATACTTTCATGAATAATTTCTGCTACGTGAGGCTATGGAGCTCTATTAGTATTCTAGGTTGCGAGTTACAGAGGTGCGTTTACGGGGATTTCGGGGGTTGAGTCGTATTAAGGTGTTTTGGGGAATTTACCTCAAAAAGCTTAGTCATTATTTATAATATCGTAGTGATTATAACCGTTTCTGGATCATGGAAGGCTATGGATTTTGTTCCAGTACTTTGTGTAACTCGTGCCCAAAGGAGACGGTCCAAAATTGGATGGATTTATGGATTGGTCTTGTACCGAGCTCGAAATGGAGGAAATGAATTATATAGAGCAGTTTTGATAGTTGAAATTCATGGACACATCGTAACTTTAGTGAAAGAATTATTTAACATTTCAAGTATTAGCAACACTACACATGACATTATCGTAGACTTAGGCAATTGCCTTTAAGTATCAATTAAAGGCATTGAGGAAGAAAACGCTATAATAATCGGTCAGCCTCTCAAACCCGTCCGTATAAAAGACGTAGACAATGTCAATTATGCGCTTTGTAATAACAATTTAAATGTTCATGATCGTAGGTTGAATTTGCAAAAAAATATGTTTATCACAATCACGGATGATTTCGAATGACAGTTCAGTAAAATCGTGTATCTTGTGTTTCGTTGCGCTGCCTTCCTTCTGCCGTGTTATAATTTTCTCGCGGGATCCATCTTACTGGTCGCCAAATTAAACCACCTTGGCGAAGACTTGCTTCCCTCGGTGCGGCCTACTCAATTATTTTATTTCTAATGAAATTTATGAATGTATAGTGCAACTTTTCCTTTATATCTAAAATACTTCGGGTTTCGGACCTGTTGAGCTCTGGTGGTCTCTCGAGTGCTCACACAATATACAATAAACTATACACTATATATAAGCGCTTTGTGTATATACAAAAAGCGCTTTGGCTTCGCCCGAGTTCTGAACACGGCACGGAATAATAACTATTCTGGACCGCGTTCTGAACAAGGGCTGAGGCGCAAGCGGCGTCCCGCACTATCACTCTTTCACCTTTCGGCAGGAGAGAGACTGCATGCAATACCGAGGTATGTATGTATCTTTCGGGAATGAGGTGACGTTAGATTCCTATTGATAACATAAGTGAAAATAGACTTGCATCAAAGTTTATTTTAAGTAGTCTCAGGTTTTTCTAATAGGTTATTTACTACTAACTATATTCACTTACATCTAACTACTGGTTTCGCCCGTAATTCATCAATAACACAGGCTGGACTGCTTCCTTAACCAATTATGCAGTAAATTGCGAGGGAACCTTTCTATCAACAAAACAACAAAACATTATCATGTCAGTTCCCTAACGGGGTAGGCAGAGCGAACGGAGCACCACATGTCACGATCCTTACAAGCCTGCCTTACCTCCTCCACTTTCATAACTCTCTTCATACAAACACGCCGGTTTCGAAGACTCCGAACACCACTTTCGAACAGTACTCGAACAATTTGATCGTGGTATTGTAGTCTGGGTCTTCCCCGGTACTTAAATCCTTCCACATTCGCATTGTATATCTGTCTCGTAAACCTTACATCCGTCATTATTTCTACATGTCCGAAACTTTTTAACTTTTTAAAAACCTTTCTATCCATTGGTGGAGATCGGTTCTGTAGGTTTGAGAAAATTGATCACATACGGACAGATAGCTTTTGGGGACTTACTTTTATAATAAGTATAGTTAAATTTACAAGTATTAAAAAACTTTAGGTGAAAACAGACATGCCACAGAATGATAAACTCTAACACTTATCAACATTTTACATGAACGCGACTCATGGTGGGAAGGGTGGGAGATGGGGGTCGAGACCCCCCTTCAAATTAATTAACGTGATAGTCATACCGAGCTGGTTGTTTGTTTTACTTTATAAATACGAACGTTTGTTTTCGTCCGCTGAATCCTAAATCCCGACCTCGCATGTCCAAGTTTAAATGTTGGTATTATTTTAAATGTTGTCTACCTTTTATGTTTGAAGCAGTCGAGTTTTGTGTCTTCAATTAGTTGTACTACCATTGAACTTTATGTACCTACAGTGATGGCTTACGTCGATATATTTGAAATAGCTGGGGGTCCGATTATAATCCAAGTACCTAGTTTTCCACTGAAAAATACTTTTACATTTTTACATGAATTTGATCATTTTATTACATGTAGAGAAGCATTCATGGCGTTAGTTAAGTGTAATAAGATTAAAGTAAATTTGTTTACTATTATCATGGCTGGTCGAATCGTACGGCCATTCATTCCTCTGGAAGCAGTGATTGACTCATGGAGATGATAGTGACCGAGTATATAGTAGCTATCGACTGCGCATGATGTCAATGGAACATCACGCAAACTATAAAAATAATAGCAGTAAAAATGTTTACGAGTGGGCTTCTTTTCAATTTGTCAGTCAAAATATTGAGGAAATTGGATGTGGCAGGCGCAGGCTTCCACTCACGGTAAATAGTATTTGTTGTTGGGCTAGCAATTGTGACAATTTAATTTTAAACAAGGCATTAACAATGGGGGGAAACATCTATTAAAGGTTTAGTTAAACTTTTCTATACATTTATTTTCTATACATAATTGCTACACATTGATGGCATGGAATTTACGGCAGAGGTCGCGGGCTCGATTCCCGCCCAGGTCATGGGTATTTATGTATTTCTATAATAAAAACCTTAAACATATAAAAATATCATAAATTTATAAACAAGTACTAAATATATATCCATTGTCTAGTACTTGTAAGACAAGTTCTTAGCGCCGGGATACACTAACGCGGTGTTCTAAGTCCACAGATAATTGTTATAATCAGAGGCTTTGCCCTACTTTCTTCCTCCTCGTATATCATCTTGAGGAGTTAAATGTTAGATTTTTAATGGAATGTGTTATTGCGCTGCTGATATTAATTTGGAGATCTCCTTGTAACATTTGTTTTAAATGTGGTAAAATATGAAGGGTGAAAGGAAACTAAAAGTAAAATTACTGAATGCGTTGATATACTATCAGCAATGACACTTCGGCCATTGATATGAGGTCAGCCGCGTCATCCACTGTGACACGCCTGCGTCGCACACCACAGAGATACTGCGGTACCCATAATGAGCGATTTTAGTACTTTTGCCTTTCTGCAAAGTTACTCTACATATTTCCTTAATTATATACCAGCTATAATGTTTTATGTATATAAGATGTGAAAATGTCTCACCAATTAGCCTATACTAGCAGTCCGTCCCGACTTCGCACGGATAGTTCACGAAATATGGCAAAAATCTTTGATTTACAAAAATATAAAAATTACAAATGTATGGTAACGATCATTCAGTGTCATGGTAATGACATCGAATTAAACTTAGGCCAGAACAGCGTCGGTCAGCTAGTTGTCAATAATTTCTTCGGTTTCTTTGATATTTTTTCACAACTTTAGTTACATTATCGATCGGTTTCATAATGATCTAAACATTTTGAAAAATGTTTTATACTAATCCTACGTATATCACAAGTAGTATAGGATTCTAACAGTAAAATAAAATAATAATTATTCAAATCGGTCCAATAGATTCTGAACCTATTCATTGCAAACAAACAATTGAATGTTTCCACTTTATAACATTAGCAATCAAACAAACAATCGAATGTTTCCACTTTATAATATTAGTATAGATAAATGGCACACTTTACAGTGTACATGGGTAATATGATACATTGTATTCCGTCTATATAATACCTTAAACAATATACATACTACGAAGCTCACATTACGTAATACGTGGAAAAATAGTGTTAGGTCCTGCAGAAAGAATGGCAGACGACAAGTTAACACACATGGTAGCTCAAGTTGGCTTTGCATTGTCGTGAGGCTGGAAGAGCTTATTGGGTTGTAATGTCTGGTGGAACCCCTTCCTTCCCTTCCCCTTCCACCACGGGCGGGTGGTATACTAACCGCCTGTCTGTTTATTAATTATTACACTTAATGTATGTATCATGTACTGTTAGCGTACATAGTACAAACAAAATAAACTTGTGAGGATCACGATATGCGGCTTTCGGTCCTCTCTGCCTACCCCATTATGGAACTGACGTGAAGATGTGTTTGTTGTCTTAAGTGTGTTGTTAGGTTCAGTGTGCTTATAAATTTTCTTCATATTGTTATTCTAAGAAATTGTCTTTGTAACGTAGACGTTAATTCCTCTTGTATTTTACTTTATAGAAACGAGTACGTATATTTGTTTCCGCAAGTATCCATTCATATTATTAAATTCACTAGGCTCTAGTTTGGAAAAAAAACAAATCAAAATGCGTATCCAACACAAGAGGACATTGTAATTATACCGATTGTAATATTCCGAGAAACCCTAGACAAACCGATGAAATTGTGAAATTTAATGAGAAAATGATTGAATAATTTCCGTTTGTTTTTGCTAACCACTCTTTCCTTCGTTTCCACTTACTAAGAGACTCCTCTGAGAACTAACGGTCAAATGTTTTTGCAGAGATCTCTTTACCTGAACACAATTATTTATTTATTTTTTTGCATGGTATTCAGTGTTTCTTCACTATATACGGTCAAATGCGAGTCTGACGCCTTCATTGTGAGGTACAAACATGACTCATGATAACTTTGACAAACTTGTATTTGCGAGTGCAGAAATGAATTTTGTACGAAGTGAACAAAAAATATTTTTTCTTCTGTGATATAAATATTGGTTATTTTCCTTTATCTGCATTGTATTATATCACTACTTAACAAATTTCCTGATTCTACAGTTTTCTTTTTAGACAGACCGACAACAAAGTGGGGTAAGGGTTGCATTATTTAATTGGACCCTACAAGGGTTGGTTGCATTATTTTATTGGACCCTATAAGGGTTGCATTATTTTGTGTATTTTTAATGCTTTTAATAATTTTTTTTAAATAATAAGTACATTTTATAGCGGTAAACGAGCGGTCGGGTCGTGTGATGGTTAGTGATCAGCAAAGTGTCACTCTAATGAGAACTTTACCTTACGTCAATGTCCCGAAATTTGTTGGGTTTTTATATGGCGCGGAACAATCCTTCTGTGTACAGGCTAGCCCCTGAGCTGCGATGGTGATTTACAATTCCGGACTTCCAGGGCACAGCAGAGACTGTAATAATGATACTCGCGGTGGTTCCAGGACATTCGTGATTAGTGCCGCGCACACACGACACCAGCGGGGCCCACCCACGGCCGGTAGTGCGCGTAATTCATGATTAGTGCCGCGCACACACGACACCAGCGGGGCCCACCCACGGCCGGTAGTGCGCGTAATTCGTGATTAGTGCCGCGCACACACGACACCAGCGGGGCCCACCCACGGCCGGTAGTGCGCGTAATTCCATTTCCCCGCATCACAAAAGAAGAGCTCACTTAAATAGTTCGGTATGTAATTTTTTTTATAGTAGCATAAGAAACAAACCACGCGTATTGGTATATATTTGATACAGAACTATTTAATTGATATAAAATTGTTTTTGAGCTATAAAACGTCAGTCGTTTTATATATATATTGTACTAAACATTTGTAGGGTATCTGAAAATAGGCGAGTGCTTTTAATGGCAATTGTATTTAATTGATTTATTCTTGTCTGTTTGTGTAAAGTGATGAGATGTATTAAGGAGAAACTTGTTATTTTGTGTTCAAAAGTGTATTTAAGTTGTTTGTTTAAGTTATAAGAGGACAAACGTCCAATCGGAGCCTTTCAACGACTAGCGACGCCCATGATCATCAACATAATTGTGCCGTTGCGCTATCCTCCTTTTCACCAATGGGCCACCGGCTACACACAGACCGCAAGAAACGCGACATCGTAGATGTCATTCTACTGCAGTATCAAGTGAGCGAGATGTACTTCCTTATTCAAGAGCTGTCCTAATTTCAAATTACATCACGCACAACTAAATGGCCCATATGGTGGGACGGAGAACAACGTATCGTCATAGTAATTATGTGGATGTTCATGGGCGCCGGTAGTCGTAAGAAGGCTCCGGTTGCTCGTTTGCTGAAGCGCCCGGAACTACAATTCATCTGGGCACCACGACGGCTAGTCAATCCTCCTATCCTAAGAGACCGCTGTCTCCTCTACAGAAGGGCTGCCCCACACCATAGAACAAACCCTATCAACTTTGTAATATACACATAAATATCACTATATATACAACCGTGATGATAATATTATATATAATTAGACACCATCGGCTCGCCGGCTACGCACCCCGTCCTACACCGCCGCCCGCTACTTCCAGAACGTTCTGTCTCACTGCCTCAAGGACTATTCAGCTTCGCGGTCTATGCGTACTATGTAGATATGTAGCACGTACGTGCACATTCATACAAATATTTATTCCTTTGATATAGTCAGCACACCACATCCCCTCTTCTTATAGGTGCGGTACACGGAGCAGCCCCCTCGGTTTAATTGGCTTCGCCGAAATTACACGGCTTGAACCATGGTGGAGTAGCAAAAGGTACCTATGTAATTTTACCCTGAATAAATATTATTTCGATCAATGGCTGTGATGCTTTATTGTCTCATCGACACGTGGCCCGGGCAGTACTCCCATAAGCAAGGCCCGGACACATCCTTAAATCATCCACAATCTCACAACTCCACTATTGTACTACCTGTGCGTTTGTCGGTTGCTCCTTTCGAAACATATGTATGTGTATGTATGTATGTATTTAGGTATGTATGTAGGTATGTATGTATGTATGTATTTATGTATGTATGTATGTATGTATGTATGTATGTATGTATGTATGTATGTATGTGTGTATGTATGTATGTATGTATGCATGTGTGTATGTATGTATGTATGTATGTATGTATGTATGTGTGTGTATGTATGTATGTACGTATGTATGTATGTATGTACGTATGTGTGTATGTATGTATGTATGTATGTATGTATGTAGGTATGTAGGTATGTATGTATGTATGTATATATGTAGGTATGTATGTAGGTATGTATGTATGTATGTATTTATGTATGTATGTATGTAGGTATGTATGTATGTATGTATGTATGTATGTATGTGTATATGTATGTCTGTGTGTGTGTTTGTGTGTGTATGTGTATATGTATGCAGGTAGGTAGATATATTTTTGCTGGTACAGTGTTAATCCAAAAATAATTGGGGCCCGACTGTACAAGTGGACGGTGCCGGCTTGCTTCTTTTGTTTTAGTTATGTCGTTCATATTACTGTTTTTCTGTTAATTTTAGAAGACCTATTTATTAAGATAAGAAAGGGCTGGTCATTTATATCCCACTAGTTATTTAGCGTCATGGTCACACTGCTTGAATTTTTCAAAACAAGTAAAAATTCTCTATAATTTTATTACACTAGTATAGATAATGTAAATACTTTATTATCTAATAACGGTCAGAGTCACGGGAAACCGCTATGGGTAGCGATTCCGCATTTAATGATATATTAATTTTATCTAAAAAAATAATCAACAAATATTACTTAAGCTTCTCTATTATTCAATCCGATCCTTATTGTTTTCATTTCAGTAGAACACATAAGATATAATTCATTCCGACAACTTAATCACATTTGGAAAAGTTGACAGAGGGCATAAAAGGTGTATTTGAATCTGAGCACACTAGAACACCTTAATAACAATGTGTACGTTTCGAGCCTGCTTGATAATATAACGCTGGGTTGTTCGTTTGTACGAACGCATTGATCTCAGGAAGTATTGAATATGCCCGAATTGAAAAATTATTTTTGTGTTAAATAGTCCATTAATCGAGCAAGACTATAGGCTATATACCATGACGCTAAGAGTCATAGGACCAGAGTTACGCGGGTGAAACCGCAGAGAGATGCTAGTCGTTAAATAAATTTATAGCTCGGCATCCATATTTAGTACTTACCCGAAATTTGGCATGCAGCACTATTAAGGTATACATAACCTTGCAACCTCTGTAAGGACAGGAGTACAAACGAGCAAACTTAACCATTTAGGGGCAGCCGACGCCATTTAACGTTTGCATATGCAGTCGCGTTACCCTTCTTAACCCTATCCCCCAATGGGCTACCAACTATTCACGGATCACACGAAATGTGTACTCAATAAAACTCACCAAATTTCATGGCCCTGAATTTAATAGCTTACGCTCGGCGAAGATAAATCAGCCGTCAGGACATTTCATTTTGTAATTGCAACGTTACACATTCCTTGATTAAAATATTTGTATTAGACCTTGTAGCAAACACTATCACACAATGCAAGGCGTAGGGGCTGAGTCAATGTTACTCCACCCCAACAAACACCAGTCCCCACAGCGACTGTCAATACGAGAGATGTAGTTCACTTTTTCTTTTTACATGCAGCAATCTGCCTCGTCACCTGTAGATATGTGTTACACCATGTCGAGAACCGAACGAAACGCAACAGTAAACACACAATACACCAGGCAGTGAGTCAATGGTACTAAATTCCGCTGCAAATTATAGACTGGCCTCATAGGATAATGTCTCATAAAACTTTCAGTTGCAAAGGTCAATATTCATAAAAGTATTTCGCAAAGACTAAAAACATTGCGCGTCGTTCGAAAATGTGAAATGGAGTATTTCTATAAACACAACACATTACTCTAAGTAAGAGCTAAGTGTTTGCCGAAGGGTTTCTTGTGCCAGAGAGCGCTGCGCTCCGAACTATTTACAGCCGTGTTCCGACAGGTTCAATAACATGAAAGCTCTTACAGTTTAACCGACGGTGTTGGAAGGAGAGGTATACTACATGCATTTGTATTTCCTTTAAATTCTGAATAAACAAAACAAAATCATGTTAACATTATAAACAAAATATTTATAACTTAAGTTCGTTTAATATTCTTTCACTAAAATATATTCCGTTGCATAGGTGGATGTGGTGTTTTACATGACACTACATCCTAATTCCATTTAATTCCATTGAATTGGGCCCGCACGACCGGGGAGGTACCTCTCACTCACTGGATATTGCCGTAAAGTGCCACCAACAGTATCGCGTTTCGTGCGGTTCGTGAGTATCCGGTGGCCCATTGGGGGTCAGGTGAAAAAGAGGGCAACGCATCGGTATATAATATTATATATATTCTGAGATGTGTCTGTCGGCTCTGAAGCTTTTATATATGGACCGAAAGACGGATGCACATTATAATCTATTTAATGGTTTCGTCCTTATACTGAAGCACTGACTACTCCCAGTCTTACCCCACATTTTTTAAATTGTCACACATGGACCAGCAATCCAATTTAAATTGTCACACATGGACCAGCAATCAAATTTAAATTGTCACACATGGACCAGCAATCCAATTTAAATTGTCACACATGGACCAGCAATCCAATTTAAATTGTCACACATGGACCAGCAATCCAATTTAAATTGTCACACATGGACCAGCAATCCAATATAAATTGTCACACATGGACCAGCAATCCAATTAAATAGAGAATATTATCACAGTGTTCGAAGTCACCCCTGTGGTCATTATTGTCAGACCAATAACCGATCCAAGTTTTTTTAAATGTATCATAGAGGGACGAACGAGCCCATAAACATCTGCATAATATTTAGATGTTATACATGTTGCCCATACAGGTAAATAACGTGTAACGCTGAACACTTTGAAGCGGAATTTCACTCAGCCATATTCCAACCCGGCTAGCCGCAATGAAACAGTGATTTAAACAATCCAACTGACGATTGTGGCGCGATAATTAATCTAGGATTAGATTAATCTAATCTCGATCACCCTTGTCACTTGTGTCATGGTGTTTGCAGTCCACTTATCGATTGCTTTTGCAACGTGGGGAGTACCTGTTATGGAAGACTGATCCACCCTGCAGCATCACCCCGGTTTCACCTTAGTACTACACGCGGTAGCCTATAATCCACCTTTTGTGTCACTAAAATAATTTTTAATTCATCAATCAAATAAACAAACAAACAAGTGACCGACGCCCATGAACATCCGCCTAATAACTATGCCGATTCGTTTCTAACGTCGTGCAGGCCCAGCTCCGCTGCAACAGACGAGGACACTTCACTTTTGACCCTAGAAACGGTTACTGTTATCAAGGAAAACTAGTAAGTGATTTTACAATAAAACTGGTAAGTGATTTTACAATAAAACTAGTAAGTGATTATACAATAAAACTAGTAAATGATTTTACAATAAAACTACTTTTACGGATCCTATCGCGGTTTATTAAATTATTTACGTAGCCCGACGTTTCATGTTGATGTTGTAAAAGTACTTTTATTGTAATGTCTAACATTTGCGTAAACTTAAGACATCAATAGTAAGTGATTGTCATAGGTGACCGTAGGACTTGTCTGAGGGGAGAGGGTAAGACATTCACTCTTAGCCTCTATGACGCCCCACTGATATCACATTAAATTCTCGTCTCATTTCAAGATCCATGCCCAGTTGAATATTTCGCAGCCGCATATTTATTGCTCATCCTGTACTCCGTGGACAGCACTTTCTATCTATATATAAACGTTAATTCACATATATACTCCGTCGAGCCACGTAAATCCTTTAATATAATATTAGAGATGTTTAAAAGATACCCGCGGGTATATTTTACTGTTGCTTGCCGCGTAAACTTAGCTCAGGCAATATAAGCTTTTCCGCCCTTGCACTGCCTTATTACTTCCATCGTCATCATCAGTATTACCAGATGATAGCATCGGATAATACTGATGATGATCGGGCCAATAATGGCCTGTGTTCAGTAAACATCATTCTGCCACTCGCATACAACCGTGACAGTACATAAACGATTTAATTCCTTTTTTTTGTTGACGCGGCGAAAGGCATTTACGCGCCTTCACCGGCCCTGACCTGGTTCCAGTGGTGTGCGTGAATCATGGCATATGATAGTGCTGAATGCTCACAAAAACCACCGCGAGTGCCATCAGTGCCGCCCTTGGTGCCCCGGAACAAAAAATCTTCAGGGCACCTCAACGGCTTGTGTAAGGGACCAACTCCACCTCCGCAAATGTTGTTGTCCCGCACTACAAGACAACCGCACCGACTTTGGTGTCCCAAAATGGGGTGAGGTTCCCATCCTCGCCTAATAAGCCCCACCGCTACGACAAGGCTTGAACCATGGTGAGGATCTGGAATCTCTTGCTAAATTGATCCTATAGTACTCGTGGTGGACCAAATATGCACTAAAATCCGGATACCATAAAATGAGTGTAGGAGTCGGTCTCCAGGCCTTTATTATATAACGTACGCACAAATGAATAAATGGAGCATTCTGGTGACGGCCAACGCTCATAAATTTCCACATAATGATTATGCCTATGCGTTGACCACCTTTCCGAATCCTCTTCAATGTATCACGGGCTACGCACAACGCGACACTGAAACAATGAGCCACTGGACAGGATCTCTTAAATGTATAAAGAGATCTTGACAACTAGCTGATCACTACTCCATGGGACTCATATAAACTCTGCGCTTACCATACAGCCTCCCCAGTACAGATTAGGCGACGGTGAAGAAGTGCATGCGGTAACTCCTCGGCATTGAAGGACTGACAAGGAAAAAGACGGATGGGACTCACGATGGCCTAAAGCCCTGAAGCCATTAAACGTGTATTGCGCTCGGTCTCCATGTCTAACAGGTACAGGAGGACGTGGTGTCTTCCTAACTGGTTACGTCAAGAAACACTTCGTCTTCGCAAACATGACCATCCACTTCAGAACTGAGTACGAACGGGGAGGTACCTCCCGCTCTCTAGAAGCCCTAGGAATGTCTTTGTGGTTGGGTGGCTAGGGATTCGCGGTTCGTTCTGTTTATTACAGGTGGCTCATTGGAGCTGAGGAAGGGGGCGACAGAGTCATCGGACATCTGCATAGATGATAGATGATGACACCACGCTAACTTTAATATCCCCATAGTCTAAATTTAATGAAAACATTTAGTGTCTATTTGGTACTCGTGTCGTAAATTGCGACGGTTATTGCGTTCTGTGGCGCTTGTTTTACGATCGCGTTTATTTTTTATGAAGTTTTGTGGAAGATAATTCATGACGAACCTAATGGAGGTAAGGAATGGTGAAGCAAGAAACAAGGAATATTAGTTGTTCCGACTCGTGTAGCGTAAGAGTCAGCCAACAGAGACATTACCTGGCGGCAAGCTTGCAGACTCTCATACTATTCCGCACTATATTTCCGTAATCTTTATCTTAGTTCATTATGTCACTTCTTATAGTACAGAAAGCGCACTATGCTCAATTGGACGTCTCCAGTGCAGCTTCTTCGGTTGCTATAAGACACGTCGGGCTACGATCTAGGTGACATTGTGCTCGATAGAGGGACAGCAGCCCTCCTTTCCCACAGGTGGGAAGGATGCATCCCGATAATTATTTAAGACTATCAAAATAATTATTATTATCTCTCTCTAACGAGGGAGGGAGCTGACTCGCAGCCGGTAAAGTTGACCTTGCATTGTCGTGAGGGCTGGGAGAGCTCGTTGTGCTATCTTGACAGTGGCCACTACTGACTGTCCTCTTAAATAACTTCTCACAACATCTTCCAAATGAGTCGCCACCGCCGCCGTGATAATTACCGACACATGTCAGGGCTCATCATTGGCCTTGTAGTGACAGTGGGGCTAAGTAATAGTCTTGTCCTCTTGCAAAAATCACAAAATGAGATGTAACTTCAAAACTGGCGCATTTTTTATTATATCACGCCGCTGCCAGGCTAAAAAATTTATGGTCACATGGCCTGTACATATAAGAAACGCTTAAATAAAAACCGGTCAAGAGTGAGTCAGACTCGCCGACTAAGGTACGGAACCTCTGTTTAGTACCAAATAAAAATCCCACATGGCTTAAACTATGTAGTCAATTTTGTTCACACAATTTTTTTTTTCAAGGATCACAAACAGTTGTTATAACATGTATGGATAAATTGAATAACATATCACAAAAACCAAAATGTCCACATATAATTTACACTAATATAGTTCAAAAAGAGTTTTTTTAACTTTACAATCCCAGTGTTATAGAAGTATCTATTTAATGACACACGAAATAGCTCTTCTCATAATTCTTTCAAACTTTATCCCTCAATTAGATCATCATTTTGTAGCGGTTTATAAAATAACCTACATTCCAAATTTGAAAGATAAAAACCCGTAACCTCCGTGTAAATCGACTGTGACTTACGAACGGACAGACGGACATGATGAAATTATAAAGGTGACATTTTTTGCCATTTGGGTACGGAACCCATTAAAAACAAGTGTGCTTTACAGCACATGCTTGAAATGTAACTCCTTTAGTAAGACATACGAAGCGTAACAGTCTACAACAGAAGGAGAGAAAGTAAATGTTTGGCCTCACCTTAGACCCGCACCTAGCAAATGTCTATACATAACCTCCGTTGGTCTCGCTTTTTGAACTTGAAGAACTTTTACTTATTTCTTAATTTATTTCAATTTAACAATTTTCTGTACTTACCGATAAACCAACACGTACATAGAATAATTAATTATGTTAATTTCAAAATCCTATACAATTTTTATTCGAAGATATTAACAATATTATGTTCGAAGTAAACAGAACATGACTTTACAAAGTCAGTCATTTTAGTTGTGATCACACCGGCTGTAGGATCCGAGGCAAACAATCGGTTTAGCGCATAGAGCGCCGCGTGCGTCGGTGCGCTCGCGTACGCACCGCGTCCACTGCGAATAGTGGCTTAATAATAACAAATTTACGAAGTTGCGAGCAAAATCTTAGTTACAGGGTATATAATATGCTGGAGACGGTAAGCAGTTGTCAGCTATTTATGTAACGCCACTTTCCCCTCCGATAACTTAAATTCCCATCTACACTTCCCATTTCATCCCATTGCCCCCCATATCGTGCATAGGCCTAGTCCCAAGTGTCTAGTCTCGTTGCCTAGTGATCGTATTTTTAAAGGTAATGCCGTCGCGGGACCATTTGAACCGTGCGTCTTATGTATTTCTGTCTGGTAATTTGCTACCGATTTTATTTGTATGTCCACAAGGTTCATATCATCTATCATCACAACGCGTACGGAATATAATGATGATAATCATGGCCCATGGAGAGGAGGAGGAAAGGAGGGTAACGCACCGTGAATATTCATGGACGTCGTACGTGGACGACGTAAATAGTCATTCCTAACAGGTTTTGTTTTGACTCTACATTTTACATCAATACATCTTCACGCCAGTTCCCAAATGGGGTAAGCAAAGCGAACCGAGTGTTATATATCACGATCCCTATATGTCTGTCTTGCTTCCTCTTTTACTTGGATAGATTAGGCCAAGCGAGTAGTCGGAGCTTTGTAGCGACGACCGACGCACATAGACATCCGCACAATTGTTATGTAGACGTGTAGCTCCCCTCTCCTTTCCCCGTTAATGGTTCCGGAAAATTATAAGCCACACGAAACGTGATAAAACTGTTGTTAAACACAGAAAGTGCGGCGGTTATGTGTGAGAGAGGCACCTCCCCGGTCGTGCCGGCCCAAACCGGCGGCAATGCAGCATGGCATCAACTTTTGCAATGTATGATGAAGTACTGATTCACCTCGGTTGTATAACCTAGGTTAGGTAATAAACTACTCTAGGTAGCAATAAACTAGCGCTATCTCACCTACGCATAGATAACATCGACATTTTGTTGACGCGAGGAAACGCATTTACACACCTTCACTGGCCCTGGGTGGGATCCAGTGATGTGTGGGACTCGCGGCACATTATATTGTGCCGAATACTCACAAGTACCACTACGAGTATCACCAGTGCTGCCTTTCGTGAGATGTCCCGGAACTATTAATCATCGGGGCACTTTGACGGCTAGTCATCCCCAGAGAAGAAGCCTTCCACAGGTGGATTTTCCCGCACCACAGGACAACCCCACCAACTTTGGGACAGTGCAATGGGTGAGGCTTACATCCTCGCATTAGTATAATGAGACAAACGGGCAGTCGGCAGAGCCTGCCGATAACAGCCGACGGGGCGACCATAAACATCCGCATAATTGTAATTCGAATGCGTTGCCCTTACTTCCTCTTCCCCTCCCGTGTGCCACAAGAAAGTAACAAACCGCATGAAACACATTACATAGAGCAGTCCATTTGTGGCTGTATCAAGTAGGCGAGGGGCAGCTCCTCGGTCGTGCCGGAACAATGCGACGAGCCATCTCTGTATCTCATTCACTAGGCACTAATTATATATAGATATATGCCGTATTGTACAAATCGCCGTATAACATTACAGCTAGCCACTTTAAAGAATAGGGCCGGTTTGTTTTGAGGCAGACAAACGATCGGAAAGACTTCACAAAACAAGACGGCCCCGTTTTTTAACATGGCTAGCCGTGAAGAGATACATAGGGATAGAAGTGGCAAATGTTAGCTTGACTCCCGAACTTCACCGTTCCCGTCCAGTGCAGCTGTGAAACCGCGGGAAGCTGCTAATATATTATAAATCGTTCAACTAAACGAAAAAAATGTTCTGATTAGCAACTAATTCCACGGGGGCTGTTCATAGGTAGGCCGGAGAGTCCCCGTGGAGGTGAAGCTGGCCTTCGCGGCGAAGCCACCCTGTCGCAGGAGGGATTTTGTTGCCTGCAGATCCGGGACTCGCCAATATAGCGGCTAAGGGCAACCGCAGGGACTTAGTCGGTAATGCACACCCGAGTGCCGAGTCCGACACGTATGCCCGACCGTAGTCTAGGGGCCGTTGAGACCCCTAGACATCATCCGTAAATGTCTTCACTTGCATCATCAACAAAGAAAAAGGAACTGCGCCCAAAGACGGCGGGATTTTTGACTACACCGATCATTGGTTTTGAAAAGGTGATCGGTTATCCATTTATCGAGGAAGGTATTTAATCTATTGCCTTCCTCGATCTATAGAAAATTATTATGGTACAACTAATATGACTCTAGCAAGTGGGGTCTGCAGGTGAAGCCGCGGAGCACTGTTGAAGTCTAGGAGCGTTTGAGGTACATAAAGTTGTTAACATAAATTAGTTTGCCATTGAGTAACACCTAACATAACATAGTGGAGCTCTCGGCTCACATGTGTCCGCCGTCGCCGCCGGCCCACCGCGACGCTTCTCGCTAATGAGGTTTAGATCTTATCTTTCAACTGACTTTTCGCGACAAATTCAATCACTTTCTGTAAGTGTCAGTGAAACATTGTAGCGAAATTGGAGTGCGAAGTAAATAATAAGTGATGTGCTGTGGTGTAATAAGTAATGTACTTAGCGGAAGTAAACTGTCTGATTTTGAATCCATTGAAAACTAAATATAAGCTTTTTGGATACAAGCGTCAGATTGGAAGACTCCCTGCATCACCTGATGTTGTGTTGTAAGGGGAGTCTGTTGTCAGAGTCAACGAAGCTCGTAATTTGGGACTACTTCTGGATAGCCAGCTCAGATACGAGAAACTAGTCGGTGAGTCTGTAAACAGTTTAGTAACATTTTTGTCTCTCTTTGGTTTTCTTATTCTTATACGTGTGAAGCACCTTCTCTTTTCTTTTTTTTTTTGATATGTATTTATTTGATGCTCAGCAGCTGTGACGCACTCGGTGGATGGTTTGGTTGAAAACCTTGTTTATCACGTTCACCTTACTTATGCCGAACTAAACCAATTCGGCGCATCCTAGAGTCACACTTTTATATTAGTGCTAATTTTATTTTATATTTTTATTATTTTTGTATGTGAAATGTTCGCGTATGTCTCTTGTTTGTGATCAAGTAAACGTCTTTCCCTTCTTCCTTTCTTCTGTACAAATAAATCAGAAGTATTTTTAATCTTATTTTACAAAATGTGAATGTCTGTATTCCTTGTGATATATGACAGTGAAATTTAAAATTCGAATAACCTTTTTCTAATTCTAGTTCTAAGACTGCTCGCTAGGAACTGAACAAATAAATTACAAATTTCGGTTGCATTATTTTTCTATGAATTAGTTTAGTAAGAAGCCACGCAGTTGGACAGGGCCCGTCCCGATTGGGCAGGTACCTCTCTCTCACATGACACCGAAGCAGAGTGACAGATATGCTGTTGAGTTTCGCGCGGTTTGTGAGTAGCCGATGGCTCCTTGGAGGGGAGGAGGACATGAGGCGCAGGAGATTATGCAGACAGCATGAGAATTATGTGGATGTCAATGGAAGTCGGTAGTCATCAAAAGGCTCCGCTTGTTTGCCATCCTATACTATAAAAAAGAGAAAATTGAACTCTAAGGTTATCTATTAATTAGCCACTGTGATTGCCACTACTATAAAAAGCGAAGCATTTGGAGCTAAAAGATATGTATCTACTAGTTAGACTCAGCAACAGCAACCTGTGAAGTCGCCACTGATAAGCTTAGCGCCCGTAACGTTGTACAGTGGAGAGTTTTCAGTACATCAGCGAGCGGCGCGTCGCCCGGTCGACTCGGTGAGAACTGGCCAGAGAACAACTGAGTTCGTTTACCGCGAGTGCCAGTGTTAAGTTCTACGTTCAATTATATTAGGAATTATTGGATTTCCTGTTTATTATGCGCGCTAAAGGTTTGTTTCATTAATTTGTAACTAGCTGAACCATGCGTATATTTGGTACTATTGTTCGTAGGGTATACAACCATACAACTATACAACCATCCCCATGAATGTATCATACACAAAAATATTTTTTCAGATGTGTTGTTTCAGAGATTAGGGCATTCAAACAGGCAATCACTTCAGACTTTAGTTAGGAATGCTAATGTACAATATTTTATTTTATTATNNNNAATCATTAAAGTTTGTTTTACGATTAAGGAAAAATGTTTGAATAGACGCCGCCCAATGGCGGCGCCGTATTGCTCATAATTACGGGAAAGGATACGGTAATTATCCTTGTGGCCTGTTTGAATTCTCATGTTATATTATACTAGCGATTCACACCGGCATTGCCCGAAAATAACTGGCTCCGGATGGATACCTTAACTATTTATACACTAAAATCTCACCCTAGAGTCACTCTATCAATTGGCGAAAAGCACATATAAAACCGTCTAATAGGCTTTGAAAAAATCTATCACGTACATACAGACAGCTATTGGGGACTTTGTTTTATAACTTCTCTTATGGATTCTAGGATCTGTCAGTTGTTGCGTTTGTTTCATAATCTGAACAGATGTTTATAAATATATTAATTCTTATTAGCTTCTGCTGCGTTTGTTCAGTTTTTGTGGAAATTGCGGAATAATTTTTTTTGTTTGTAGGTATGAGAATATCATACCTACCGAAATTTGGTGGCCCATTGGGGGTGGATGGAGTAAAGTCAAAATAATCACATACATGCGAATGTTAATGAGGGGTAGTGACCTTTGGCTTCGATTCTTCGTTTGTACCTTATGACTATAAAAAATCTAACAAAAATAACTTTGAGAAAAATCGATCGAGCCGCTACGAATGATATCGACCTTTATATATATCGACGAATATGAAGTTATAAAAAAAATATATATAACTTCATATTCCATAGTTGAGTACATAAAAGTGTTAGGTCTTTAAATTTTAAAGTATAAAATACAAGCGTACGCTTTTTTACGAAGCAATTTTTAAATTATTCCAGTTTGTATTCTATATCTGTGTCGTTTATATACATCATCTCAACACGATCAGTAGTTTATGCGTCAAAGCATAACAGCAACACACAAACTGTGGCACTTTTAATATAAGTTGGAATATGTGTAGGTAAAATGTACCACGTACATGCTTATGCAAATGTGAGGTAGCCTGCATCTACGATCTGGATACCAGATGCCCAATAGTCGAATAAGTTTCTAGCCTGAATCCATCGTTTAGGACGACTCAAATACTTACATATCGAATATGAAATAATATTTTGAAGATATAAAATTCAAGCTATACCCTACGGTATCACTCATATAAAATTCATCAACATGGGCTTGCATTTTTTTAACAAAAGTAATTTTTATGATCTGGTTTGTGATTGGTCGAGTCCGGCCGATCTTTTGGTTCCGGCCAGTTTCGGCCTAAAAGTTATAGTTTCGGCCACAGTTCCCGTTTCGCCTAGAAATAAGCCTAACCTTTCGGCCAAGTTCGAACCGTCAGACAGTGGCAGAGCCCTTTTGGATTATATCCTGGAATGGGCGATCGGAAATATCTATAGTCATATGGAAAAACGTATCACTTTACAACAATTTTATTATTGTATGACCGGTAGATGCTGCAATTCGGAAATGGTAATAACACCGTTTATTGTGTGTACTCAAATTAAAGAATAAAAATATTCATAAATAGTAAAATCTAGTATAGACTTTATTAAATATGAATACGTGACATCCGGTTCCGGCCGAAACTGAGACTCAGGAAGTTCGGTTTCGGTTTTAGTTTCGGCTGGAAATCCAGTTTCGGTCTTGCACTATTTGTAATCTGTACCTGTTTTAAAAAATCTCGAACCGTGTTCAGGAACTGTTGTGTGGTATCCGGTTAATTTCGTGGCAGGTAATCTTTAGTGGTAGCCAGTCGTGGTGACTTGAGATTGTTTTTTATAAATAAATGATTAGGTTAATAATTGTTTTGGTAGAATACAAATTACTATTCAGTATTTTAGTTGAATTTCAGAAAATCAGAGTAACAAACTTGACTACGGTTACGTCGATGTTATTCTTTCCAATGAATTGTAAGTTATGAAGAACGCAATTTTGATTATTTTATGTCGACACACTTTATATAGACCAACTTTCGTAAAGTATCCTTTGATATTATTTATTATGTCATTACTAGTGATCCACTTAGAGACTGAAATTCGTATCATAATTATAAAAAAACATTCGACTTCAAATATAGCTTGCTGTAGGAGCTTTTTATAGGTAGATATATAATAAATTAAATGTCGTACGTCATAAGAATGTATCTGACGTATCGCAAATGTGTGTATTACAGAAGAATTAACATTGAGTGGATACCGTAGTGTGGATTGCGTATCTCTAACAAAAGTAACAAAACCTAATTCATGTTACATAAACGTGTTAGCGGTCTTCACTTCTTGTATACATAAAATAAAAGCGTGCCAAATTTCATGCTCCGTAAAAAAGGGGCCTAAAGTTTTTGCTTCACGTATATCATAAATCACTAGTATGACCCAAAAAATTAAGATGAGATGATGATTATAAAATTCACAACCTGAGCCCTTGAATGCCGGATTCTGTGTTTAAAAAGGAACACTTTCGTTTGGTGCGTATTAGATTTATATCCAAGTTTCAATGATTTTAGGTAATATCCAGTTTGCTATAAATTCTAGGTCTACGGGAAGTACGGCTACTTCCTATTAACCCGTAGTAGATTACTAGGTAGAAAAAGAGTCATTACAGTTGGACATATGATATCTATCGGAGAGGGGAAATATCGAAACTCCGAGTTAATGCAATTAAAAGACTAATGAGAGGTGTCGAGGGTGTCCCGAAAGAAACGAAGTTCCTTTCGATTAATTAGTGAAGGAATTGTAATATTTTTTTCTTATTATTTATTGTGTATAGAAAAAATAATCGTTGGGACACTACAATGTTCAAAGCAAAGAGAGAGAGAGAGAGAGAGAGAGAGATGTGCACGTCACGCGGCTTACTACACTATAACAAAAACTGCCGTGACAACTCTTTGTCAGATTTTTTTCTGTCTAGCCTCATTTTCTTTTTTACCTAAAACAGCCCAAAATTAGTAATATACACTTATATCACAGGAAAAACACAATTATATTGGTAAATTAATTCATATAACAAGAGGAGACATTCTGCATTGAATCGGAATTGGGTAATGCAGCATGGCACCTCCTCTTATTACTAAATTTTAGGAAATTCTATCATCCATTATTATATATTTCTATCATATGGCCCATTGAGAGAGAGGGGGATGATAGGAGGGCAACGCATCTGCGTAACAATCATGCGAATGTAAATGGGCGTCGGTAGTTATACGGCTCTGATTGCGAATAAAAATCTTTTATTATCAGGCCTTGTACGAAAGAATGATACGTACGAATGATACAGTACGCAGTACGGAAACCTTTGTGATTGGTTTATTATAATATAGTATAGTAGTATAATACAGTATAATAATAGCAAAGAGTTGTACAGGTCTCTAGGAGGCCTAGCCAGACTCACAAACAGGGGTCAGGCAGAGGTAGATACATAGATGGCCCTTTTGGATTATTATATCCTGGAATGGGCGATCGTAAATATCTCAAGACGCATGGAAATCCGGATCACTTTACAACAATTTTATTATTGTATGAGCGGTAGATGCTGCAATTCAGAAACTGCACTAACACCTTTTATTGTATGTATTCGAAATAAAGAATAAAAATATTCATAAATAGTGAAATCGCCGAAACTGAGACTCAGAAAGTTCGGTTTCGGTTTTGGTTTCGGCTGAAAATCCAGTTTCGGTCGGGCACACACACTTTTGCATTTTGAAAATAAGTTGATATGCGTAGGTGAAATGTAACACCTACAGGGTTCAGGAGACCAGATGCTCGATTGTCTAACAAGGTTCTAGATTGAAGTCTTTTGACAGAAGTTTGTTATCTTCTTGAAGTGTCTTTATTAACTATGTCATAAGAAGAAGGATTGGACGACAGTCGAGGTTACTGAACGATATTACCACAGGAGCCGGTCTTATTTGGGAGCGAGTGGCGCAGACACGACAATCCCAATAAAGTCGGGCGTGCGAAACGGAACAAAACCTGTAAATAAAGACACAGCCTATATATAAGGCAAATAAGAATACACCCTGTAAATAAAGAACCGGTTTGCGAATAGATACGGCCAGTAAACAAAGCCCCTGACTGTAAACAAATACCCGAAATGTAAATAAGGATATGCCTGTAAATGAAGACCCGGCCTGCAAATAAAAATACGGCCTGTGAATAAAGACCCTGCCTGCAAATAAAGATCCAGCCTTCAAGTAGAGATACGGCCTGTATGTAACGAACCAGCTTGCAAATATAAATCCGGCCAGTAAATAAATAGGTCTTTATTTACATGCCTGTAAATAAAAAATCCGGTCAGTAAATGAAAAGGTCTCTATTTACCTGCCTGCAAATGAAGACCCAGCCTGTAAATAAGAATACCACTTGTAAATAAAGACCCGGCTTAGCACTTGTAAATAAAGACCCGGCTTAGCACTTGTAAATAAAGACCCGGCTTAGCACTTGTAAATAAAGACCCGGCTTAGCACTTGTAAATAAATAACAGATGTCGCGATCGTCGTGTTACAGTTGAAACATCAAAGCCCATAGCCCGCTGTCTCAGTTTTCACATCGGGACTTTATTTCCTTTTACTTGGACACTTTTGACAGGGGACGTCCCGCCCCAGTCCTGGTGCCCCTGTGAGTTCTTTGGAAATCCTCACTGAGAATACTACAACAAACGTTATTTAGGTTGTTTCATCGCTTGATGCGCATGCAAACATAGAAAATGTTTGTTCGCACCTCTTCTCTAGCCCCTACAGTGAAAAGGAAGAGTAACTCTCTCTTCCTCTATTGTCCCTAATTACACATGTTCTATACCTAGCCCACTCAACTTCAGCTGGTCTTGTTTCCCTTACGCTCTCGCACTCATCAGATTTTTTACAGTATCTTGACAAGGGAGCAATCAGAGCCTCATTACGACTCCGATGCCCATGAACATCCTCATAACTACTATGCCGATGTATTGTCCTCCCTGCTTCCCCAAAGTGGTCCACCGGCTACTCACAAGCCACACGAAACACGACACCGAAGATGCCACTTTACGTCAATATCATGTCAGCGCGAGGTACCTCTCTGGTCATGCCGGCCTAGTTCCGCTGCAATTCAGCATAGCACTATCTCTTACTAAAAGCAACTCACCAAGTTAAGCGTGCGCAAAGAAGTTTTACTTCAAAAAGAAGTGTGTGAAGATAAAGATCTTTTTAAAAACTTTATCTTTCGCCGTATTCTACGTTTGTAGAAAAAACGATACTAACAATAGGAAAAAGGTATTTTATACAAATAAAAATAGGACGCATAATGGTAGATTTTATTGAAAAATTATCATTTTGATTATATCTAACTTTTGGGTGTCGATTTTTCATGACGCGCGCATCGTAAAAATTTACTCTCGTAATTTTTCCCTAAACCGAAACAATGTTTGAGTTGTCTAGAAGCTGTAGTCTGTACAGCTTCCTCTCGCTCAGCCTCTGTAAGCCGTGGGCGCGCCAGTGAACACGTATCACGGCACACGACACACGGCACAAGACACAAGACAAACGACGCATGACAAAAGACACAAGGCAAACGACACACGACACAAACTGATTTTCACTCTAGTCCAACAGATTGTAAGGTGCCGGTTTCCAGTCCCAGGTCCACCAGAGAAGTATTCTGGCTATTTCTCAACTTGTAACAAAAGCCCGGACTCAAGAAGTTAGTGACGATACAGCACCGTAACCACAGAGCACTTAAAACAGTTTGCCCTTCGCCTAATAATATAATAGAACAAGGGAATTTATACTAATAATGTAAAGCTGAATATTTTGTTTGTTTAAACGTGTAAATCTCAGGACTGGACAGAATTAAAAGTAAATGTCTGTATAACTTTTGTGTTGAATGATCCATTTATCGAGCAAAGCTATATGCTATTTACCGTTAAGCTACGACGAAAAGGACTGAAATTATGCGCTTGAAACAGCGGGGTGATACTAGTATACATGCATATGTCTGCAAAAACACTTGTACATTTATACTCTGGTTAGCATTCTAGTGTCTATTATACACGTTGGAGCTGAATTCCGGCCAGGTGGTCTAAGCTCTAAGTATTATTATTTAATACCTCTAGAAAAACAAGTGTTAGTATCGCCTCAGTATTTACTAAAAACCCGCTCCAGTATTTCCTCCTAATTAGCGATCGTATACATTACACAGGAAACTCTTGTCAAATGAATATAATCAAAGCTTTATAGTGCGATTGATTTATCTACACACTAGCAGACCTCTCCGGCCGGCCCGGCTCCGTATGGATATTTCACAAAATGTAACAAAAATTTGAAATTTAAAATCATTGATTTACAAAAATACAAGATATACGATTTCATATTCAATAGTCGTTGTAAAACATCCGAGATTGAACATAAATATATTTTTTTAAAATGTCAATCTAACGTATATAATTTTAAGCCGTTTTACAATGCAGCTCTTTTTAAAACATGTGCAAAATTTTAAAATATTTCCTTGAAATGTCAACGTTACGCGCAAATGTATTAGCAATGTGCATAATTTTACAGTTGCACATCTTTTGTACGGACGGTTTTGTGACGCCCACTGTATATCTTGGTACTTTTCTAAATCGATGTTGAAAATGAATACCATGACAACCCTTATACATTGTAGGATTCTAATGGTAAAAGAATTGTTCAAATCGGTTCCGTAGTTTCGGAGCCTATTAAATGCAAACAAACGAAGGAACAATAAAATGTTTATGTTCCACATAGTGTTAGTGTATATATAAATATGTTATTAATTATTATGGCATTTTAAAATACTTATTACAATAAAACTACTTTTACGGAATTAATTCAATAAACCGCGATAAAATTTAAAATATGATTTGTCGTTTTGGCTGTAGTTTTGGGGTTCCGTACGCAAAGGATAATGATGGGACTTTATCTCAAGAACCGTGATAGCTAGACAGTTGAAGTTCTGTTTCCGCTATAACAATAAGTACAAAAAATATACTAAATGAATTATCTAAGCTGGCTGAGCATAAAAAAAAAGTGTTTATTATCGTTTCTTGTCTATAGTGGTACAGAACCCTTCTCAGTCCGACTCACACTTGGGCCGACTTTCATGACATTTTTATCACAAATAAAGGATGTGCTTAATTTTATGTGGATGCAATCGCAAGGCTCAGCTAGAGATATGAATACAATAGGAATGTAGATGAATGAAGGAGAATTTTTTAGGAAGAGGTATATCATTTTTAGGAAGAGGTCACAGTGCCATGCTGCATGAGAAGAGGTAGTGCCATGCATAGTACATGACACTACCTCCTCCAAAGTAACGGAATTGGGCCGACACGACCGGGGAGGTACCTCTCGCTCAAATAATACAGTGTCGCGTTTCGTGCGGTTTGTGAGTAGCTGGTGTCCCATTAGGGGGGGGGGGGAAGGAAGACAACGCTTTGGCATAGTAATCATGTGGATGTTCATGGTCGTTGGTAGTCGTAAGAAGGCTACTATTTCTCGTTTGCACCCCTATTCTGTAAAAAAAAATGTCCTCGTGTATCTGTCTAGTTTTCCCGTGTCTTCTTATTTGGCGTGCGTCATTACTTTTGTTTATGTGTAAACATATTGCCGTAGGTTTTCACGTTCGCCATTATGTTATGAATGACTGAATCATTAGTGAATTTCCAGAATCAGACAATGTGAGAGTGCCAACGACTTTGTTTTGTGTAGATTTCAGATACAGCTTCCTATATATAATTATTGTATTTAAACTATACAGAAGAAATACAGAAAGATATATACAGACGCGATACAGAAGAAACTGCGAAAAAAACAACAAAAATTGCAACATATATATAGTCTGTGACCTAGCAATAGTATTCTATGATAATATGATATAATAAAAATCCATTCATAGACTTGATGATAGTATGATTTGTGACCTTAAAGTTTTTGGGACTCTTGATTAATTACAAGTCCACTCTTGATGTGATTCTGACTCTGCGTCTTTTACCTTATCGGAGATTTCTTTTTAACAATCGATTTTAAGACCCGCGGAAAGAAGAAAATATGATAAAGAATAAAATCGTGTTTGATATTTCACGGTCACAAACGTGAAATCGGAGCGTTTCAACGACTACCGACGCCCATGAACATCGGCAAAATTATGTTGATGCGTTGCTCGCGAAACAAGAAAATAAAATATATTCTTAACACAGCGAGGAACATTTCTCAACAATTTTTTGTATTTGAGTAATAGCAAATATCTACTACTGCGAAATTAAGGACATCCCTCACCTTTTATGTGGACATTTTCTTATAAACTTTATAAGGTTATATCATATATGGACAGTTGCATGCGATAGTCAGCATTTCATATCACTGAACTGGGAACGGATAAAGTCAAATGGATGTGCGAAATTTCATCAAAATCGGTCCAGTTGGTAATTTCGGAGAATATCCTGGACTGGCATGGGGCCTAGATTTTTATTATATATATCAAGACAGTGGAGTTTAAATCATTGGATTAAAGGTACATTTGTATATCAGTGGTTTAAATATATACTATTATTTAATTCGCATTGTGAACTAAGCTTTACCTTATTTTAGGAACTTACCGAATTGTCTGGAAGTTTGTCGAGCACGAACTGTTGTAATGTGATCAAGCCCTAACCTTCTAATTTATTACAAAGCCATGCCAAGCTCGCCATGCCGTATTGTGAACAAGCCTTTACTCGTGAATTTAGCTCCGGGTGGTAGTCTCACTAACAACCTGTTTTCAGGAAATGAACTTTCCATGTGACATGTCATGTCGAGATGTCTCTGACAGACCAAGGTTTGAAATTTAGGTTGGTTTAAAATTGTGCATATTTTCTGTGACCTGTTCTATTTATTTATTCATTCGTTATGTACATACATATTTTAAAACTAAATCAATACCAAGAAAAGTATTAGGGTGTGCTTCTATCTTTTAGGGATCCTGGCTGGCTGGCAGACCAAACAAAAAAAATTTTTATGCGGAAAGATCGGTACATGGGATATGTTGGAGCAGGCTTTTCTGTGGAGTATATCCAAGGGTTACTAGTATCACATCATGATAAGTTGCTATTGACGCCATTCTTTTTTTCTCGCCAGGGGTTTGAACTTTAGGAAGAGGTAGTGCCATGCTGCATAGGGGGAGGTAGCGCCATGATAGTGCCTAGCGTCATGCACTATCCTCCTATGCAACGGAATTGGGCCGGTACGAACGGTGAGATGCCTCTCGCTCCCATAATACCGTAAAGAGACATCTTCGGTGTCGCGTTCGGTGGCCCATTGAGAGGGGCGGGGGAAGAGCAACGCAACATTGATGACTTGATTTTATGCGAATGTTACTCATTACAATAAAAGTGCTTTTAAGGATTTTATCGTGATTTATTTAATTATTTAACTAGATCGAAGTTCCAGAACCCGTGAATTACTACTTCGTTACTTAAAATTATCTTTTTTTAATAAAGTTCGTTCGTTAATGAAGTAAGTTAGACTCACCATTTTATTGAAGTTAGGGAAGCTTAGTTTAAGTAAATAGAAAGGCCTGAAATTTCTGATTATAAGATGAAAGGATTAATTTAAGATTTGTCACCAGCCCTTTATCTTACAGGATTGGCTGTAGGGCTTTAGTCACACTCAAATATAATGGAGTTTGGAAGTTGATTCGATATAATTGTACTCATTTTCGAACAACAGAGCCGCGGCGCTCATTTTCTGTGACCTGTTCTATTTATTTATTCATTCGTTATGTATGTATGCTATTCTTCGTGTACTTCTGATGAATAGCATTTTTAATACACAAATAAAAAAATACGAAAGTGTTTTATACACCTTAATACTACCTATTGTCCATAGTGTTTAATATTATAATAAAAAGTAAATGAAATATAATTGTAATGTAACTTATTTATAATTATCTCAAGCCATCAGTCTTGCTGAGTCTATTTCGCCGGTTCCTCTGACGCCACTAAAGTGATGGTGTTCGAATACTTATCGAATTTGTGTCACTGATGGAAGTGTTCGATTGACCAGAGTCCCAGATTCACTTTGATCCTTCGTAAAAGGAATGAGGATATAAAGGTTTTTATGTTTTCTTAGCAGCAACAGACCAATTGTCTGCCGGTTCACTATCCGGTGCGGCTTAAGCGATATTATATTAAATAGTCTATTAATTAGTTGTTTAATGACAGTGTATCATATTTGGAAAAAAAAACAGTAAAACATGTTTGTAAATCAAAATTTGAGAAATCACGACTTAATAAACGTCGAATTGATACTTATGATTTTCATATCTGTTTAAAAACTGGTGTCTGGAAGACGGTTCACAGACGATATAATTTTCATTGACACTTAAAGATACACTACATTATGTGGTTAGAGAAATCTTAATTTTTTAGAGAAATTGAAATAAGCGAGATGAAAGTATGTTATTCGAAATTGTTACCTATGTTAGTGGTAAATTTCATCCTAATCCGTTTATTAGCTCCTGCGTTAAAGAATTACAAGTATGCAATCCTTAGCATTTATAGTATTAGTAGGTTTCGTGTGACGTAATGGTCCGTAAGAAAAAATAAGACTATCTGTAAGTTCTTTTCTTTGTAATAATAAGCATGACACTACCTCTTACTGTAATCGGTTTACAACTATTGAGTTTTTCGTGTTTAGATGTGCGTATGTAAATGTGTAGGTTGTTTGTACAATATGGCGCGCGGCGGTGTCAAGCGTAAGGCTGGTTGATTATTAAGTTTTATTGTTTTTGCGAACAGCTCATCATTTGCGACTGGCGACTGCCATCACCATCAGCCGCGCCGACCACTTCCCAGTCAGGCGCGGATCTAGCCCTCAAAAGTGGTCGTGGGCGCAGCCTCACAAATTCGAAAAAAAAAGTGCGAGTCGAAGCATGAATCCGCTCAAGATCAATGTAAACTATTCGTTAATTTATATGGTATAATGTTATAAGTGGGAAAATGAGCAGTCGGAGCCATTCGAAGACTAGCAACACCCATAGAGATCCGTACAATTGTTAAGCTGACGAGTTGACCACCTTCCACTCACGAATGAAACGCGACAGCATAGCTGTTACTTTACGGCATTTATATATTATATATATTATATATATATATATATATATATTTTGGTTTGGTGTCCGTCTGTGTCATAGTGACATCTGAGTCATAATAGACAGGAGCACTCGCACCGAGCGATGGCGGTGCCGTCAACCGGCGGCGACTGGCAGCAGCGGCGCCGGTCCGGAACCTAATCTGCGATTTCCAATCCGCCTGCTCAGTATGGCAATTATGAGCATTTATATTCAATGGACGATAACAGCAGAATTTGGCTCGTAGTTCCCGGTAGTTCCAATAGTCCAGGCCACGGTAACACGGGGTGCTAAGAATCTCCGGGTTATGGATCGCTACCACCGATTTGACCTGGCTACGTATAGCGGACGAACGCTTCGACTAGACAACCACTTGGTTGAGCTGGAGGTGGAACTGGGAAAAATCCGACGGCGCGTTCTGGAACTATGTGAAGTTCGAAGATAAGGCGAGGACACCATAACTCTGCCATCGGGTCACTTATTCCGCAGAAGGCGATACTCCATAACAAGGCGGTGCGGGATTCCTCGTGAATAAGTCCCTTGTATGCAACATCATGGAAATCTCTAGTGCGTGGGGTAGGGTGGCATATCTCATACTTAAACTCAATTAGAGGTACAGCCTCGAAGTGATACAAGTATACGTACCGACCTCCACACAGCCCGATGACGACGTTGAGGAGAATGTTTCAAAGGCCTTACATAACAACTGTAAGGCCCATTTCAATGTTGATGAGGCTCTCTGAATATAGGCTTTCTATATTGATGAGGCTCTCTGAATATAGGCTTTCTATGTTGATGAGGCTCTCTGAATATAGGCTTTCTATGTTGATGAGGCTCTCTGAATATAGGCTTTCTATGTTGATGAGGCTCCCTGAATATAGGCTTTCTATGTTGATGAGGCTCTCTGAATATAGGCTTTCTATGTTGATGAGGCTCTCTGAATATAGGCTTTCTATGTTGATGAGGCTCTCTGAATATAGGCTTTCTATGCGAGCGTCTCCGATACAGTCGACACTCCGACCTAACTTCCGACTAACAATGGTAGGTTCCGAAAAACTCCAACTGGAAAAAAAAAACCGGTTCGATGCCCTAGATATGTCGGAAACTACAATGGAAATTGACGAGGCCATGAGGATATTGTATGAGTAAGTATACGAGCAGGAAAGCTAAACTGTCAGTTGAGACGCTTGGACATATGAGGGAACGCAGAGCACACGAAGACGTTACGTCTACCGATGTGAAGCTTCTTTCAAAGCGAATCCGTGAACCAATACGCCGAGACCCTTGCAGCCCAAATACGCAACGGGTCACCGAAGCGATTTAGCAGAATAGAGGGTAGAAGGTTTTTGTGGAGAAGCTTGGAAGAAGTCATCTGACAAAGGTTAGGACTGATTCTTAGAAGAAATTCTAATCCTGGGATCTTGTCTGAAATCGAAGCTTTCTATAGCAACTTGTATAAGTCGCGCGCTTCTCATCCCGATATCGTAAGCAACCATCCGCGTGCAAGTCTAGCATAACATTTGTCAGGCGAAGGACGGAGCCACAGCCGAGCTTCTTAAAGTAGGAGGCGGACTTGTATTAAGAGAGCTAAAAAAGATTTTTAATTTTGTCCTTCAGTGGGGCGTACCTCCCAAGGCAGGGCATCCAAGTGAGGTTGTTTTGTTTTTTTAAGAAGGTTGACAAATCATTTCTTCAAAATTACAGACCAATTTCACTTCTTGGGTATATTTACAAATTATTCTCAGGATTCTTGACGAACCGTCTTACCACAAAGCTTGACAAATTCCAGCCAACGGAGCAGGCTGGGTTCGCAGAGGATTTAACATCATGGACCACATTTTCACCATAAGGCAGGTTGTACAAAAGACACATGAGTACAATCAACCGCTGTGCCTTGCCTTTGTAGACTTTGAAAAAGCGTGTGACTCTGTCGAAACCTGGGCTATTCTGGAAGCTTTACAGCAATGTCATGTCGATTGGCTATGTCGAAGTACTGAGAGCATTGTTTTACGCTGTTTTTATGTCCGTTCTGTTTCCGGGAGGTCAAAAAGGCCAATCCTATTGCATCGAGGGGTGCGACAGGGGACATGTTATTTCTCCGTAACTCTTCAGTAGCGCTCTAGAGGACGTCTTTAAGACTTTAAACTGGGCAGAATGCGTCATGAATATTAACGGTGACTACCTCTCTTCGTTTCACCGACGGTATCGTTATTTTGGCCGAATCGTCGGAGAGCTATCGGGAAATGTAGCACAGTCTAATGGAATCCTCTCGACGTATTGGCCTCAGGATGAACTTGGACAAGACAAAGGTCATGTTCAAGGAACACGTTCTCCCTAGGCCGGTCAACGTTAATGGTAATAGTTTCTCGAAGTCGTAGGCGAATACTACCTCGGGTAACTGTTGCAACTAGGTAGATATAACTTCGAGTAGGAAGCCGATAGAAGTATTCAGGTGGGTTGAGCTGCATTCCGGAAGCTATGTCACACTTTACGACGCGTATACCGCAGAGCTTGAAGATGAAAGTCTTTAACCAATGTGTTGTGTTAGAATCTTTATCTGCTAACAAGTTTAGACTATGCGTTCAGCCGTGCTACGATATGCTTTTACTCAAAAGCCTTTTTCAGAACATTCTTAACAAAGTAGCTAAGGAGGTCTTTTTCCTACTATTTCAGAGTTCATGAAAGACAGATAAACAAAATAATAAACGGTGATTTTTATACGTATGTAGTTGATTGTTACAGGGAACCAATAGCTAAGGCACGTTTCTGAATACGCGGTTAGTCTGAGACCTTGATATTGCGAGCTCCGCGTAACACTGTCTTTCTGTAGTGCCTAGGCCGTAGGCTCGTTCAAAACAACATGTGTCGAAAATCACTTACACTTTTACGCCTTACGAATGAAAATTAAAATATGATTTTGTATGGCTTGATGCTAGTAGGGGTGAAGCATCAAAGCTGGACCGATTTTTATGTAATTTCAAAATATTTTTATTTTTCCCCAACAAATCGGATTCTATTTTTGCTTTTTTTAGGCCCCGACTAGTGGCCCTGACAGTGGCTGGTGATTATATATTGGAGTGGCTATATTTTATTACTGGCCGTACCCTGCAAGTTCATTAGCCTAATATCTTTCCCATGTGAACTATATTCATTTTTTGTGTAATTTTTTTATGTGATGCCAAATTGTATTGCGCATCAGTAACTAAGTACTATACAAAATAATTGCATCGCAAAAATAATGAACACCCAAAGAAGTGGGCACGGGTCGGCTAGTTAGTAATAAAGAGATTAATGCTAATCTCTGTAAGTCTGTTACTTGAAATGTAAAATAGGTCTAAATTGGAGGAAGAAAATATCCATAACGAAAGTGTAAAAAGAACTGAAAATTATGTTAAAATTACACTCTTTAGTTTTCAGTCAGTCTACCGATATATGGATAGACATGCGAAAATTATAGATACATTTATTCCGAAATAGCTTCAATGTGAAAGTCTACGTATCGTATATCTATATGGATTTCATTTAAGGTATCCTACTAATATTATAAAAGCGAACATTTGTATGTATATATGTTTATTACATGCAAAAGCTATTACAAATTACTACTTGAAACAATGTACAAATGTATAAACAATGGTTCCACCGGGATAGACTCTGCACGGCACAGCTAGCAGACTATAGATATTCAGTGTTGTATATTTATAAATTAAGACAAGGTCCGAACGGTCGCCGAGCTCCGCGCTCCGACTATTCGTCGAGCTTCGCGCTTCAAACAGCCATCAAGATGCGCACTCGAAGCAGTCGTCGAGCTCGCGCTCCGACCAATTGTCGAGCTGCGCTTCAACCAGTCGTCGAGCTTCGAACTATCGTCGAGCTTCGCGCTCCGAACAGTCGAGCTTAGCGCCCCAAACAATCGTCGAGCTCCGCGCTTCGAACTATCGTCGAGCTCCGAGCTCCGAACTTTCGTCGAGCTTCGCGCTCCGAACTTTCGTCGAGTCTCGCGTTCCGAACAGTCATCGAGCTTCGCGCTCCGACAACACACCATAAAGCCCCTAAGCCATGATGGCGAACCCGCAAATATTGCGGCCCCGTTACCGAGGGGATAGTCGTCCCCTTGCGACCCGACCCGGGTTATGAGGTCCGCCTCGATGCCCGTAAACCCCACAGATTTCTGTGGAGATGACCAGCAGTGATTTATAAATTAACACAAACTCCGAACAGTCGTCGAGCTTCGCGCTCCGTTTATTCGTCGAGTTTCGCGCTTCAAACAGCCACCAAGATGCGCGCTCCGAACAGTCGTTGAGCTTCGCGCTCCGACAACACACCACAAAGCCCCTAAGCCATGATGGCGAACTCGCAAATTATTGCGGCCCAGTTACCGAGGGGATAGTCGTCCCCTTACGACCCTACCCGGGTTATGAGGTCCGCCTCAATGCCCGTAACCCTCACAGATTTCTGTGAAGATGACCAGCAGTGGATTTATAAATTAAACTTCAAGTTTCTAGAGAGTAAAAAAGAAAATGTTTCCTGTCGTTTTAAAACAAACATTCAAGCTCATTTTCTTTAGATGTCTTATTTTTATAACAAATAAATTTCTTTAAGTACAATTTTGCGAGCAGAAAAAATAGCTCTGTAAAAATGAAAGTGCAAATAACAGCTCGGGTACTTGGGATCTTACTTTAAGTGAATATATTCTTCATCATGGTCTTCACTTGGTTGTCTCTCAGGAACATACACAATACTCGCGTACCGTTCCGGCTTTATCCATGAAAATCTTCCTCGAGGGTTAGATTATATCCACATATTAAAATCCGTGCGGTAGATTTTGCGAAACTCTATTACATACAGACAGACAGCGTTTGGGGATTTTGTTCCATGATATAAAATATTTGAATGCGTCATGAATGTCAACTATCGGCTAACAAATGTTGAAATTTATATTCACGTATACCGGTCTCCGTTTGATTTGAAACGGATCCCGCCAAATTTCATTCACTGACCAGTTATGGATGATTTCAATTTGGTACTTCATTGTTTAGTGTCACTCTAAATTATGATGATTTTATTACCACTATGACGAGCATAAATCTTCAAAGCGATGGCTTTGAAGAAGATAACTTTTGACGATGATGATGACAGAAAATTCGTTATTAATTTTACAAAAGCACTTGAAAGATGAATAATAGATTTTTTATTTGTCTAGCGAGGCAAGACGAAGTAAAGCCTCGACTTAATTATTCACTCGGAACAATATTCGCGTCACGTAAAACATTAGAGACTGAACATTATGAAATTATATGAAAATATATCTCTAAATATTTTACGAATATAAATTTCAATATTTTGTTTATAATTCGGGGAACTGTGATTTCTTAGGAAAACCTATTAGACTTTTTACAGAGGCTTTACATAAGACCAGTGAAGTCATACTTATTTAACGACTAGCGTTCCCCTTCAGATTTGCCCGTGAATAACAGCGGACCCGTGATACACTTAAACTTTCTTCGATAATCGCTCTAGTCATGGGTTTTTCATACGGTTGTGTATAAAAATCCATGCACACATAAAGATAGTCAATTTTGAGGGAATAAGTACAGATGAAATATAGAAACGGACACGCTCACCGAAAGTTCAAGAACGTTAGCACGACAACTTATAAAAGTACACATGCATTTTGTCCGAAACAAAAATCAAATTTAACTTTGTAATGGTTTTTTAGTAATATAATTATAATTTACCAATTTTAGAACTTATTTGTAGTTAAAGCGTATACAAAAATACATTATCTGTGAAAACTTCAACTTTCTACCTACCATGGTTCATGACAAACAGACGAACGGATGGACAGCGGGATCATACAAATATTCCGCTCCATATGGGGCCCCATTTTTTACCCCCTGTGAACGGAATCCTAAAAATAGTTATTAGCTAATACCAGCCTCCAACAAATTTGCTAATAACCTTTACATAATTAAAATAAGTTTATTCACTATTATTTGGGAAACATTATGACCTTTATAGGTCTCTGCCTCAACTGGCCACACCTCTTGAGTTTTCAGACCGGAGCGAAGCGAACAACGCATCTGAATGTATGGTGACATCGCCATACATCTAGAACACATAGAGACATCTCTAAGTGTGTACCTTCACACGATCCAACTGTAACCTGAACACGTTACGACCAAAATGTTCACAGCTAATAAAAAAACAATATCCCTAACAGTATCTACAAAATTTGACTTTCTCTTACATTCTTATCTTCATAGGTATCACTTGTAAACTTATCCCCTAAGGACCTAAGCTTACGAAGCGGTATTCGCCCGTGACTGCCGCGGCTGCGGATCCGTACTTTCTGTTGGATGCACATATGTTATATCTAAGAAATCAAAACTCATTTCAAGAATCATTTTTTGGCCGCAGCATGAGTGGTTGTATTCGGCGGTTAGTCGCAGCCGCTGTGGTTTTTGCCTCACTCTGTTCTATTGTTTAGCGGTCTGGACTTCAACTGATCATTAACTGACTTACGAGCCTTGAAGTAAAGCCGCAAATTGCTACCGCACGCTAAAAAAGCCAATTAGAAGGTGGTACACAACTTACATTTGGATGTTTTATATTAAAATACAATTTTTTATTCAAAATAAGACAAAGAATTTATTACGATGGCAGCTCTTGTAATCTGTATTGTTTTCATTATCACAATCATTTTAATTGCAAGTTCATGTCACTGTCGTTTACACATAATGGCTCCAAGTGAATAAAACACGAGGGGTGGGAAAAACAAGAAGGAGCTCTGATAATTGTGTTGTTGTACAAACACAACAGAAAACTGTTGGCTAGATTGTGTTATTGTGTGTAATAATAGTATCTGTTTGCTTAACAATGAAGAGCCTATTTTTTGATGGCGCGGGGATCGTTATTTAGCCAGCCAGCCCTGGGCAGGGCCCGGTGGTGATTGGGGCTCAGGGTACATTATAGTGCCGAGTACCCACTAAAACCACCGTGAGTGTTATCAGTGACGTTATTAGTGACCTCACCTCAGCCCCGGAACTACAAAACATCTGAGGATCTGGAGCGTATAGCTGAATAGTGAAATGCTGATGCCTTGATGCTGAATCTCACTAAAACGAAATTCATGCTTATGGTACCGAAGCGCAAATCGACACAACGTTACATATAATACCTACAGTACATATCAAGGGTGATGATAGATGATACAGAAGTAATCGCAGAGGCACGGAATCTGGGACTAGTAATGGATGAAGGCTTGCGATTTGAAAATGACATAATTAAAACCGTAAGAAGTTGCTCTTGTCGATTAAAAATGCTGTGGCATAATAAACTTCATAAACACTGCTCGTCGTACTAAATTGTGTGAAGTAGGTATCACACAATTAATGTAATACATTATTCAATGAATATCATACGTATGCAGTGTGAAGTTAGGTGTGCATCTATCCCCACCATGGTTCAAGCCTTGACGTGACGGTTGGGCTCAGTAGCCCGAGGTGATTCGAGTACACCTTGGGCGAAGTCAATTGAACCGAGGGGGATGCTCTTTGCACCCTTATTACATGAAGAGAGGACAAAATAGCAACAGGAGGAGGCGCTTTCGCACACGGGGCAAGGGGCGAGGATGGGAACCTCACACAATTGAACTGTCCCAAAGTTCGTGGGGTTGTCCTGCAGTGCGGGACAACTCCTGCAACCGGAGAGATACGCCTCCAACAACCTCACGAGATAGGGAGGCACCTATACAAAGACCGGTGCCTTCCGTATCACGCTGTGCGGGAGAATGTTGAATGCGTTCGCGATGTCCAACGACATCGCGACCACCACCTCCCTGTGTTCCGCCACACCCGTCACCGCCCGCATTGTCTTGAGGGCATCGGTCGTCGACCGTTGTGCTCGGAATCGTAGCTGTGACTCCGAGAGTTCGGGAACCGTGCCCTCCTCCAGATACTGAATGAAACGGGAGGCTATAACCCGTTCTAAAGCCTTTCCAGTCTCGTTCAGCAGCACCATCGTTTGAACCGACGACGCCGAGCCCATTTGCTGCCCTGCCTTTGGAAACAGGTAAAGTCGACCCTCTTTCCATGCCCCCGGGAATTGACCAGACCGCAGGCAGTGGTCGAAAACTTCCCGGAGGCTATCCCCGAGGTACACGAGAGATATCGCTAGCACTCTCCTGTGTACTCCGCCTGGGCCCGGAGCCCTCTTCTTACTCTGGAGGCGAGTCAGAATCGCCTCGGCTTCGATCACGACGCCGATCGATCGCCCACTCCGCCATGAACTGCAGGAAAAGGTCCTGCGCCCTGGCGGCGTGGTTAACTTTCGCCTGGAGAACGTTGAGAGAGCGAGGCCATCTCTACATCCGACCCCGAACCGTTCCGTGCTGCAACAGTGCCTGGGGCGCGCCATCTTGTGCTTCCGCACGAGAACCTGGCCCGGGTTACAGCGCCCCTCCTTTTCCACCACCGCTGCCAGCTACCCTCCTATTTTTCGCGGCGTATCCTCCCTACAAGTTGGTCCACTTACCGGTCAAGTCAAGTATTAGGTATAAATTGGTCGCCGCCGCCAACATGACCTCTCCAGCCGCACAACCATCCACGTCTTCTAGAATCACCGGAGTACTCACCTTGTTAACTTAACTACTTTTCCTTTAAAAATGCCCGCGTCCGCACCCTCAAATTCTTCTTCCCGATTATTGTAAATTAGCTCCCTAAGAGCCGCCCTTGCTCCGGTCAACGAGTGCGCCTTTCCTCGTTTGGTCACACAAAGAGACCTCGTCCCTATAGCCCCTGAATCGGAGCCAGAATCTCAATCGGAAGTCTCTGTATAAAGGCGCTTGCGCCCTAACTCCGCATCGCAAGACGATAAGTCCTCCAGCACTTCAATGTCTCCGTCGATAACACCACGGCGACCCTCGCCTCTTCCCCTCGACGAACTACGGCAATAAGACACGTAAAAGAATACCTGAGGTGATCCAATGAGCAAATAATGTTGAGAAAGAGTTAGTGTTTGGATAGGGACAAGTGTTGAGCCCAGAGAAGAGACGAGGTAAATGATCTATTTACACCTAGTCTTGCCATAAATATTGTAACAAAGATAAACATTACTTTTTTAATTGCAAATAACATTTATTACTTTTACAGTGAGTAAGTTTAATACAAACATAATTATAATAGTCAGTTTAAAAAAAAACACACACATAAAAATATGAAAAGCTTATTGGTAGTGGTCTCCATTGACTACAATACAATCCTTTCAATGTTGAGGCCAGTTATCAATAGAAGCACGCGCTCTTTCCATGGGGAAACTCTTCACTGTCAACCATATGGCTTTTTAGGGGCTCCAAACTATCATGGCGTTTAGATCAAGCTGTACACTCTAAAACTGATCATAATCCAGCGGATTAAGTACTAGATTTTGGGTAATGGTCAAGTCCGGAACGTTCTTTTTATCCAAGATTGGGATCCCGTCCCCCGGTTTTGCCGGAAGGGCCTTACTTCATTATAGGACATTGTCTTATTAAATTAATAAAACATTTTGTTTTTTTTCATATCTCATATTATTTTTTTTCTTATCCGTAAACAAATTTCCTGTGTTTCAGTAGTTGTTCCGACTTTACCACCATATTCACTTTAAATTGTTAGTTAAGAATTGACCAGTGCGTCTTATATATATTGCAAGTCATCTCTTAAAATACGTGACATGATCGAAGGTGATATCTGCATTTCCCGAGATAAAATCTTTTGCTTTAAGACAGGATTTCTTCGAATTCTTTCCCTTACTGCTTACCCTTACCACCTTTTTCATACGAACATTACTTGTATGGCCAGATTTTTCTTAGTCACAAACAGAGAGTCTCATTGTACCTAATTTTAACAGCCCGATGCACAGACACTTGACTAATACCAAGTGTATGGGATTATTATATTTGGGGAATACACTCACAGCGATTATGTTCTTATCATCACCCCACTCCATTTTAATATCCCAAACTATTGTAAAATATTGGCGCCAAAAGGAAGAAACAATTAACAATCGCATAAAAATGACAGATTCCAAATTCAAATATAATATTTTTTTTAATTTTTGATTGTAACAGTATTTATAGCCAGAATAAGTATATGAGGCAATCCTGGCTGATTTCTATATCAACTCACAGCTCAAAGTGCTGTATCTATAAACTTTAAATTTGGTACAGGGATTTCATGATATAGGTAAACACTAAAAAGGATTTTTAGAAATGCAATCCCTAATAAAAATGGGAGTGAAATAGAGGGGCGAAGTTTAAATATGTTAAGCGGGTGAACGGCGCGCCGCCCCGCTAGCTTAAAATACATTTCACGGAAATGGATATAGCTGGTATACTTTGTTACACTAACACCAATATGCACAACTTGTATCTTAAGATCGACATAATAATTCCTTTATTAGTTCCTCGCAGTACTTTTAGTCTTAATGTGTCTGATAGAGTTTTGCCTTCTGCAGGCTTTATTTATCATTTTTTGCAGGATTTATTAATCATTTTTTTTCGATCAAAGTTTTTTTATATAAAGCAATTTTATAAATACAAAAACCTTCTTGGTAAAACACTTTGGTTCTCCCGAAAACAGGCCCAAACTATTGCCTAAGGTGACTAGGACGGCCCTGACCTGGCATCCGTCAGACAGGACCATGAGAGCTGTTAGATCGAGCTGTATTTGATACAAAACCAATGAATATAAGACGTTGGCTCTGAATCGATGCACCCCAAGTCATTGTCATGTGACTTCAAGACTTTATCAAAATTCGTTAGTTCCTTTTTCTTTTTAGAAATGTTATGTTCACACTTATGTTGTTAAGTGTACGTACCTCTACAAAATGTTAACCCAGAATACGTCTCTAATGAGGTCGTTGGTCTCCGTGTGCGATGTAATCCACAGATGTACTGTCGTGTACGTAACTACTGACGTGTACGGTGCAATAAAACAAAGGAAACATCCGCTGCTTGTAAATGTTTGCTTTTAGAACGTTTATGGTCCTTCATGCTCTGCGAGCATCCACTTTATGCCGGTGTTGGAGCGAGAGCTCTACACTAGCACTGCCTCTTATAAAGTGGATGGTCGTTGAAGTTTTGGAAAGAAGTAGTGCCATGGTGCATTGCAAAGTAATTGGGCCGGTACGACCGGGGAGGTACCTATAGCACCCTAGATACCGCCGTAAATTGACATCTATGCTGTCCCGTTTCGTGCGGTTTGTGAGTAGCCAGTGGCCCATTGGGCCTCCCCCTGGGTCATTGGCCATGGGGAGCTGAAAAGGAGGGCAACGAATGGGCATAGTGATTTGACGTTCATGGGCCATTTCTCGTTTGTCCCCTATACTAGAAAAAACTCAAACCAGACTGTCTTACATAAGAACGCACAGGCCAAACTACCGTACCTAGAAACTTTTAAATTTGATGCAGGTGTTAATAATGTAAGCGAGGACTAGAAAGTGATGTCTAGAAATTCATCCCAAAAGGGCGTGAAATAGAGGGTGAACTTTATGTGGAATTATCTCATTTTTGGACTTAGAAGTATGAAACACATATTTCCGCCAGGTTCCTGGTAGGCAGATAATACGCGTCTACGTTCTTGATTACAAATAAAAATAAACTGTTTAGGAAAGAGTACATCAACTACAATCTGGAATAACACACAAATTTTGGTGCAGTGTTACTTTTACAAATGAATTATTATTGATTAATAATGGGGGAGGTCCAGCAGTAGACGTCGTCCGGCTGATGATGATTATAATGATGATGAATTGAAATGTTTGTAAATGATTTAAAAAGAAAATACGACAAGTGCAGCTGTACTAGAATTGCAAGAATAACATATTACAATACTAATACGGGCCACGCCCATAAATTTATCTTTTTACTTCTGTCGATCTGGTATTTTGCTTGTATCGGTAATATTTCTTGAACAACTACACCGATTACAATTAAAGTCTCACTGAAATATAGAATAGATTATAGGGTAGGACGTAGACTAGTTTAATTTCTAAAGCCGTCTCGGTTATTCACTGGTCAGGGCGGAAAGCTAACAAATAATAATGGCCGTTAAAATGACGAGGTCTGGACGTCTGTATTGTATGATCTAGACAGACGAAGCTTTAGCGCATGGTGCACAATAAAACTCAATAGCGTGTGTCCAAAGTGTTACAGCCTCTATGCTCTAGTGGTTAGCGCTATTGACTCCCACTTGGGTAGCCCAGGTTCGATCCCGGCTATGTACCAATGAGATTTTCTAACTTAAGTACATTTTCTGGGTGCTCTTACGTTGAAGAAAAACATCGTGAGGTGACCCGGATTCGTGTATACGAATTTGACGTAACTTAGGATTGAGATAGTCGCTCTGTGTAAAAACTGGCGCTCTCGACAAATCACCTAGATCAGGTAGCCGACCCTGATATTAAAGAATATAGAAACGAGGCTGGGAAGATGAAGAAGCGTGTGTCTAATGAACGTGTTACAACACGCACGTTAGACAAACACAACACGATCCGCTACAAGGATCGTATTGTGCGGCGGCTTGCGACTTGTGTGACCGCCCTTAATATTTTTTATAGTACACTCGTGTGGTGGCAAATGTGCAACCGGTACATTTTGTCATCTGCATTAATGTTGTCATGCAGGTGCGTTGCCTTTCTGCCCCCCTCGCCTCCAATGGGCCAGTGGCGTACAAGGTGCACGAAACGTGACACTGTAACTTTATGACGTTGTTATGTGCGCGAGAGGTACTTCCCCGTTCGTGTTGGCACAATTCTGCTGGAATGCAGTTGGTACTACCTCTTACTAACTATCTCACCGCGCTATGCAAACTAGCATACCTCGTTATTTCCGAAACTTATCATCATTAGTAGCAGCCAGAAGCCCACCGCTGTACATTGCCCTCCCCCAGAGAGCGCAATAAAACAATGAAGTCTCGCAGGTGTAACCGCAGGGCGCAGCTTATAATTAAAAAATATAAGTAGAAGTGAGACTTGAGGTATGTAACTTCCAAGGGAATTCTGTTAACAATTTTTGTCGTGAGATTTTTGTTTTCTCACTTTAAAAGATTTTTCTAGTAATAGGGTGCAAACGAGTCGTCGGGGCTAATTCATAACTACAGACAGCGATTAATTGTTAGTTAAATAGTGTTTCCCTTTCGGTGCAGTATCATGAGTGCAAGAGCGGTCGTGCCGGGCCAATCGCATCAGCATGATCTGTCTCTTAATTTTAGATTACATTAGATTCTGTAATCACTTTTACTATCTCCAGCATAGAGCTGTCAGCTCTTAGACTGTCAACGGTTTGAAAATATTTTTTTGGGATAAATAACAAGAATTAACTGAAAGTGGTAAGGTGACTTGCGCTGCCGCTTAAAAATGGTACACATCGTGTTAAATGAGTATTGTTCTATTTGGCGAGACAACACGGAACATTGAATTGTAACAAATTGATGGTAAATTCTTTCCTTGATTTTTTACTTGAATGCAATGAACAGCAGTCATTTAATTAACAGTCGATTAATTTCCTAGAATCTCGCCTCCGAACCGCTAGTTCAGGCTATTTTGTACATGGATCAATCTACATAAATTTAATTCAAAATTGCGAAATTAATTTACATAAGTTAAATACAAACAGTTGACAAGTAAGTTGTCTCAATGCAGTACCAGGGTTGGGCGCGAGTACAAAGTTAGTACATCGACCGTCTTGACGTTCGTTAACAAGTACCACCTACGAAATTACCGATTTTTTTATATCATAAGAGGGCAAACGAGAAGTCGGAGCCTTTTGATGACTATCCATGAACATTCGCATGATTGTTACGCAGATGCGTAGACCACTATATTGGGTGGGGGATGTCCAATGGGCCACCAGCTACTCACAAACCGATCGAAACGTGACAGTGACGCTGACAATTGCACCGCTATCAAGTGAGCGAGAAGTACATCCTCGGTTGTGCCGACCGAATTCCATTGCATAGAATGATGTAGTGGCATGAACCACGCACGGCACTTCCTCCTCCTATGTAACATGGCACTACCTCTTACAAACCAAAAACATTTACCGATTGAAATTTTATAAATCTGACTAAAAGTAACTGTATAATTCCGAATTCATAAATCCCGTTATTACCGTTCTGACAGTTTTTAAGATACTGACAATTTCGGACCCCTTAACGGTGACCAGCATAAATAAGCGAAGATTCTTCCATAAACCGTCCCCGTTGCCTGGCTGTACGCGGTGGAAGTGTTAATTAATATAAACAGCCTCACGGGGCGCTGCAATTAGGCGAGCTCGGCAGGCGGCCTAGCGCCATCTCTCCGCCATTAACACACTAGGACGCTCGTAATTGATTTTTATTATTTTTTATTAGAATGTTAACCTTTTTTACGTGTAGCAGAAGGTTAAGCAATACACGGTGCATAAGAGTCATGGATATTAATTTTGGTAAAGCAAGGGCCGCTTTTACGGTTCACAGGTTTCGGGCTGAAACTTTCGCTTACAGGTAATCGTTATAAAGCATCTTCGTGGTAACCTTCGAAACCGATTTGGTCAAGGTGGCGGGGAGCCGCTGGCTGCAAGTGGCTCGCGAGCGCATCCTGTATCCTGAGGCGCTCTGTGGGGGACGCCTATGTCCAGAAATGGACGACGTCCGGCTGATGATGATGACAATGATGAAAGCCTTAATTAAGGTCTCGGTTGATGTTAAATTGTGTGACGTTATGCCAGATGGACGTGTTCCTTAGGCGGGGCTACAACCGCTTCATGCTCAGATGGTGGTAGAAGTGCTGTACATCCATCTATCCTTACGATTATCTGATGCCACCGAACTTTCTATTGCAATGAACAATAGTCCTCAAGGCTCAACTTGCTTAATAATAATAATTCGTTTTCAATATTCTATACATATATCGATGCTGTGAATGGATGCTAGTGTAACGCTTGTAAAAAACGCGATTTGAATTCAACTCGACCATTTTTAATGACGCACTGCCATAAAATATCGTTTACTCATAGAAGTTAGACAGCGATTACTAAAAGTTATGGCGCTTAAAATCTCAGACATAATACTTCAATAATATCCTAAGAAGTGGCGGACAAAAGTCAGACAAACATATAAATTTCAGTTTTAAACATTATTTTATTCTCCTGCACGTCTCGTTATTATTTAGCGAGAGGATAAATAATGTTAGGACATTGCTCTACGCTGCCCTACGCCTAAGCTTTAACTCAAGCGTAGGACAATGTCATGTCACACAAAACAAAGTGGGGATTCCATAAAATGTATTACCGAGGGTCGCAAAGCCCCGTGCCTTAACAGATTTGTGATAAGTCTTTGAATCTGCTTAGTCCAAGGTTTACGTCGGTGTAAATATTTATGCGAGATTAGTGTTCCGACAAATAAGGTGGTTGCCTCACTTTATGCGTGTCGATCGGTTTCTTTTTACCGTTTGGGTGACACAGGAGCCACTTCGGAAGTGACTACCGAAACCCAATACGCGCACGATTTGAAAATATATATTCAATTGCATGTTCCTCATTTTTTTTTCATGGTAGAACGTGTTGTGTCCTTCCGACCTCCACACTAACGGACCACCGGAAACTTTCGAACTTCACGCAACGCGACAGCATAGACATCACTTTGCGGCAGTATCATGTCATGTCATCGGCGAGTGGTATTTCCCCGGTCGTACTAAATCGGGTTTTATGTGATTATTGAATTTTCCATTCCGTGCCGGTTTAATTCGGAAACTACGAAACTTATGCAGTGGTAGCGAAGAGAAGTGCGCGCTCGTCGGGTGACGAGATCAAGAACTGTTATTATCATGGCCCTACGGTTAGAGCCACGATAGTAATATCACCCTATCCCCGATTCTGAAGTCGAGGGCAGCTCGCGCGGTAGCTAAAATGACGTCGCCGCTGACGTGCACGAATGGCTTATTAAGGAGACCATGGCTGGGGGCCCGTACCCCCCTCCACGTTCAGCGGTACCATGCTGCATTATAGCGGAATAGTCTGGCACGACCAGGAGGGTAACTCTCGCTCACATGACACACGCGTAAAGCGACATCTTCGGTGTTGCATTTCGTGCAATTTGTGAGTAGCCGGTGGCCGATAGGGGGCGGGTTAGGAGTGCAACGGCAGTGATGTTCATGGGCGTTGGTAGTCGCACAAAGGCTACGATTCCTGGTTTGACAAACTATGCTATACAAAAAAGGTATCAACTTGCGCTCTTTAAATGTTTTAACACCTGCCGAAATTTTCTAACAGTCGGCTTCTTACTCCCCAAGGAGCAGTTTGCGACATCAATGCCGCAAACTGCTATCCAATCGAGATAACGACTTCAGATATAAGCACTCCACATAAGAAGAGCTTTTACTCAGATTAATAAAATAACGATTTCTTTTATTGTGAGTGTTGTTTTAGTTTATTTATCTATACATACATACACATTGTAAATCAAAGTGAACGACTTGCTCATATGTACCGAACGGATGTTTTCATGGATTGTATGATTCCTGATTCCTAAGGAAGGTTTTTTTTTTATTTGCGAAGGCGAAGCCGAGGCGGATTGATAGTTTCCAATGAATGCCAAAAATCACATATTCTCTCGATCGTCTTTGTACATAAAATGTTTCTAAGTTTCGTTCTAAGTCGCACGATACATGAAAACTACTACAAAATTTTACAACTTTCACATATTGATTTCGTAATTATATAATTTTAAATTAACTCTATAAATTGGGCAGCATTCAGACGAAGGAAGCTTCGTCACATTTTCACGTCGCCTATACCTCAGAATTTGTAGACAAAAGTCTTCAAACAATGCGTTCTCCCCGTGATGACCTACGGGACCAAAACGTGGCATCTTAATTTAGGACTGGTCCGCAAGTTTGCTGTAGCTCAATGGGCTATTGAACGTGTTATGTTGGGTGTTTCTCTGTCCGACAGAATTCGTAAAGAAGTCACAAGGCAGAGAACTAAGGTATCCGACGTCACGCGACGAATAAGCTCGCTGAAGTGGTGATGGGCTGTTCACACACTCAGAAGAACAGATGGCAGGTGGGCCAGTAAGGTTCTGGAGTGGAGGCCGCGTTTAGGAAAAAGAACTGTTGATAGGCCTTTCACCAGGTGGGAAGACAATCTCCGTGCAGTAGCCGGTCCAGGATGGATGCGAGTAGCAGGAGATCGGTCATCTTGGTGTTCATTGGAAGAGGCCTATGTCCAGTAGTGAATAAGGGCTGACAGTGATGATGAATGATGAACTCTATAAATTACCTGTCAACAATGTGAAGGCATGTTTTTAGAACATTAATAAAAATGAAATACGGAGGTGATAATAAAATTAATATCACAAATAATATCCCAAAGACTGTAATTAGTGTTATATGACATCATTTCAAATTTATTTTTATCTGTCTTCACTTACGATCGCGTTGTTCATAGGTCAAAAGTTTCCTTTTACAGAAACTATTTTTTACTATTCTCTTATCTAAATTAGTGTTCCTTGCCAACAAGTAGCTTAGCGGTAATGAGCACCTGAGTTGTAACGTCGATGTAAGCATTCTTCTAGTCGGCAGTTAATATTCAAAACGTAACATTGCTTAACTCCATTTGGAAGTAAGTAGGTAAATAACATTAGCTCCTAAAGGCGGCCGAATCAAATTCAATAAGGTACGGTAAGGGTATTCACAAATTGTGATTTGCTGGCGAAATCATCAAAGCCCCAAATATCCCTGTATCGATAGCAACAAATTCTGTCCACGCGAAAATGTTTTATCCAATGTTGGCTCTTTGAATTTAAATACATTTAAGAAAAAGGGACTTGTGACCGGCGGTGAAGGGAACAGTCTGCTAATGTTGGCTTAGTTTACTAAGCGTCTCTTTCACAATGTATATTATTCTTTTTAACAGCTTCTTTTGGCTTCTTAGGACAGAAAGCATGATTCCAAAACTATCGATTAATAAAAATACAAGATGCACGATTTCATACTGATATGTCATTCTAAAGAGCCCGTGGTTGTACATGAACCTTTTTTTGCGAAGTATAGTAGAACGACTTCAAAAAAAAAAAAAAAACACGGCATGAAATGTTGTATTAAAATATATTTCAACAATTTCCACGGAATCCATGTCTGCTGGGTTCCAACCCCGGTTCGCTGTTAGTATTCCAACGAACTTTCTAGAGTGCATTGTGTGTGCGGGTCTTGTAATGTAATTTATAGAAGCGAAGTGTTCCACCTTTTCATGTATTATCATATCAGGTTGGCTGCTGCTCTCGTGAGCGAGCTGCTAATGAACCGAGCTGGCGGGACAACTTCATTATGGCTTTTGCCCGCTATTTAATTGATGATAAACAAAGCTATATGCCACAGAAACGTTATTTTTTTCCAGATTGTAATAAATATTTGTACTAAATATTGCCCAAACCCATTCGCGCTTGCGTGAATAAGTAACAAAAGCGTTTAAGTGTGATTTAGTAACAAACATCCAAACTTTCATATTTATAATACTAGCTAGACAGTCGGACGCCTGTATGCACAAACAATACTGTGAGTGCTTACAATACGCGTCAGCGCACAAGACCCGAAAAATCTATGCACACATGACACTACGTAAGCGTCGGTCGTCGCTATGAGTACCTGACATTTGTTTGTGACTACGCTAGCACAATCACGCGAGTGTTATTGTGCCAAGGACACATATTGACTGACAGATCCAGGATGTCTTACCCTTGCACTCGCGGTAATGTCTCTGTAATGATCCAGATGAAGTCACCATTTTTTAGATTATAAATAGTATTTATCGATCCAGATGAAATTAGGGTCATTTTAGATTATAAATGGTATCAATCCAGATAAAGTTAAGGTAATTTTCATATTGATAATTTTAATATTAACATCTCTTATTGCTTGCCGATTTCTGCTAATATACTTCTATACTTTGTTTCATAAAATTCCGACCGCTCGTGGTCTTGTCCATTTGGTCGGACTTCCATTACCAATATTGAATTAAAAAAAAAAACATTCTCAGGCTCTATGCTATCCCGGTAAACAAGAAAGTCCAGGCAGGTACATTCTCAACACGATGCTGACATTTCTTAGCAACACTTGTATCAGATGCTATTTTTGTAACTGTGAGTCATTCGACAATACAAATCAAAGCTTGGCGCGAGTCAATGGCGAGTGTGTTTGTAGATAATACGTTGCTGTCAAGCCCTCTATAGATAGAGGGACGGTTTAGACGGAGAGACATTTAAGATCAACTGAGCACGTAGTTTTAAAATAGTCCCTGATTGGTCTATTGAGTGCTACAATTTTATAACACTAGTAAGGGACACACCTGATTAAGAATGAAAGAAGCATCCGCGCTCTAAATCGAAATAACATTTGAGAAATTTCAACTCTTACGAACGACATGGGGTCCCGTATTATGGTATCCCTTACGCTAAGAACTCGACAATGTCATTACATTGACTTCAGTATAATCGAGCACACCAAATTCATACCTAATGATTGACGCCTAAACCATAAAAATGAAATGTATACTCTCAGCTGCAAAACGATTTTATATCGTGTCATGGCAAATAAAGCGACTGTAAATATTTTAATGTGACTGCCGTTTTATCACATGTAATTATATATAATTACTTGATTTTACACCCCTCACTTTATGCCTTAAAGGCCTCTACGCGAAACCTACGGGCTATGACACATCGTCGTTGCAATACACTATAACGACAAAAGCTGCTAATAGCTACAACAACAACATATCTTCACGCCAGAATCCAGATTCTTTAGGTGTGCAGAGACAGCGATTATAGTATATCACATTCTTTACATCTTTCCTTCCACGTGCCGGTATGGTAGCGCCCGTGCGCCACTACTAAATTCGCCCATTCGGGTATGCCATGAAGCGTGGCAGGCCCCATTGGATTTCGTACAGACAGGGGCGGATCAGTACGCGTCGCCTCCGAGAGCGCTTACCAACTGTGGCACAATTTCGTGTGATATAATATATGTGTGTATATAAAAAAATGAGTCACGAAGTGCAGCATACTGGTATATAGCACTCAAACTAAGAGTCACTAATAGTTTTGGTGGTCTCTTCATATTTCATACTATTTACATCAGTAGCTAATGTATGCACAGGCCACTTTCAAAGTCATGGAAATGATTGCCAAGACTATAGTGGAAGGATATAGTGACATCCTACCTTGATATCATATAGTCCTAGTGAGTTCAGTTCTAGTATAAAAGTTGTTTTCGAGAAGGCCTAAGTCTATTTGACTTTCGAACTGCATAATTGAATTTCCACAGCATAATCTATGGAGGTTAGGTTACTTGCGTACGCCTAGTATTCAGTCGTCTGAGAATTCTCTCATCTATTCCACACTACACCATGCCACACAAATTGACTATGTTGATTGTCAGTTTTATATAATACAGCTAAGGGATTCGGTGGAACTTATGGATATAGTTATCTAAAACATATTAACGTGATCCCACTGTTTTAGTCATACAAAAAATGATGAAACCTGGTATCTGTTATGATAGTATGAGTACATTATTGTAACTATAGTCATCATAAATGAGTAATCGCCGTAATTTTTGGCCCTTCCTTTTATAGCATAAGGAAGCAAAGGAGCAATCGGATCATTTTGATGACTACCGACGCCTATGGACATACTCATGATGGTTACGCAGATGCGTTGCATCATATCATTCTCCCCCAATGGGCCATCGGCTACTCACAAACCGTAGGAAACGCGACAGCGACGCTGTCACTTGACGCCGGTATCAAGCGAGCGTGAGGGACTTCCCTGGTCGTGCGACCCAATTCCATTGCATAGAAGGATGTAGTGTCATACACCATGCATGGCACTACCTCTCCCCCACATTTCATAGTCACTGTTGCCCATTTGCCTCAATAAAGTCTACAAAGCATGTAATACTAAAAGAGGGAGGCAATGAGAGAGGTGAATAATAAAGTTGTGAATGAAGCTGCGTATTCGTTAGGCAACATTTGTTTAACAAACACTGTTTAACAGTAGCTCTTCTTAGAGTTTCTTAATTTCTGTCAAAAGTTAAAAAAAAGCCATGAAAAATTTGGAATGGAGAGAAAGCCGTGGCATTTAGTTTATAAACGAAAGATAACAGATCTGAACGTGTGCTTCGTGAGTTTATAAACAAGGCGGTAACACAACTTCCTTTGGTGACATTCCAGCAACATCTGAAAAATGTGGTCAGTTCTAGAAACAGTGTTTACTGTGAATTTGTTTATCACGTATTTATAAATACGTGATAAACATTTTCTAATCAAATGTTGCCTAATGTATACGGGGCTTAATTAGTTGACATGTTGAAGCGTGTGTTCTTGGCACCCGTTACGTGCTTAACACAAGACATTCAGACATTAAAGAGGTTACATCAGAAATGATCCTTTAACGTCCAACAGAAGACCAATAAAACATAAATAAAACCTCCTCGTCACTTCCAATGCAATACGACTCAGGGTAGGGGCATTCAAGTGAACAGGATTGGTACGTATACCTTAAAGGTCGACAATGTGTCTGTAACACGCCTAATCTTATAAATGTCTATGGGCGGCGGTAGCCACTACTCACTGCTCATTTGCCCCCTAACTGGTGGAAAAAATAACGTTGAACTTAAGATAATTATATCACTGTGTCCTAGGGTCTATTACTGTAGGTTTGTAGTAAGCTCCTCAGCATGGTTCAAACCTTGTCGTGGCGGTTGGGCCTGGGGTGAACCCAGCCATAGCCAATTGAACCGAGGGGGATCTTTGCACCCCACCTACAAGAGGAGGGGGCTAAAGATCAGGAGGAGGAAGCGCATGATACCGTACTTACTGGTAGCTCAAAGTCGCCGTATCATTACATGTGATAGCCCTGCGCCGTAATTGAAAGATACGGCGCCCTGCGAGCCGGAGCGAGCGACATAAAATTATAGGACACTGTTTACTTTATTATATTCTACGCTTTTGACTTTGATCCATATTAAACTAGACTCATATTAATATTGCAATTAAGGCTGTAATGTACGAAGGATACATGTAGTGATAATATTGACTGTTTTATTAAGTCCTACTGTCATTTCCTCGAAATCTGGCGAGACGTGTGTTAGCATTCACAACGAATATGGCTCACTTCATAATGTTCTTTCAACATATTGCTGAAGGTATTTTTTTAAGTGTAATGAAAGTAAGTTTTCTAAGAGTAGTCCCATATTGTATGGCAACCAGATTGGGCCGGCACGACCGCCGAGGTATCTCTTACTCACAAGGTACCGGCGATAAGTGACAGCTACGCTGTCGTGGTTCCTGCGGTTTGTAAGTAGCCGGTGGCCCATGGAGTAGGAAAGAAGCACGGCAATGCATCTGCATGTCGGTTATGTGGAAGTCTATGGGCATCGGTTGTCACCAAAAGGCATATAATAAGATAAAAAAGGGAAAATTTATTCCAAGTGGGTACGGCTAGGCTTAGCTGTAAGTACAGAGAATTTTAAAATTTTATTATATAAATAAATAATATTGTACACGATGTACACGCAGGCATAAATATTTATCTCGAGCGCTCAACGCGTCACTTGAATAGTTGTTCAAAGCAACGCTTGGTGCCGACGACACCGCGATGTGTGCACGTTGGTGGTGGTATTCCGCCTCGTGTGACGCGCGTGTCGTTTACAATCGTTCGGGGTAAACGAAGCTGAACACTACCGGTGCTAAAAGATGCACAGTTTGATGCACACTTTTTATCCTCCTCCCCTCCAATGATACGACAAACTCCACGAAACGAGCATTGTTGCAAATGTTTTTTGCTCCCTATCCTACATCAAAAAACTTTCCTGCAACAATTCAGTGGATAGGTACACCAAAGTATCCGTCGTGTGGCGACGCGGTCGAAAGAGCAACTAGTGAATAGAAATAAGTAGGAAAAGGCCTTTAAGCTGCCTCGTGATCTAGCTACAGATCATGAGGTGCGGGGTCAAAGTCCCAGGACCAAAAATGTTAATGGGGTTTTCTAATGTCAGTCTGAAGTTAAAAAGTTGCGGTGCCTCAGAGTGCACGTGAAGCTGTCGATCCTCCTGATTTTTCTCCGGTCGTGTCGGATATTTGTCATCGGAAATTATATGATCCTGACGTCAAATTGACGCCATGACCCTAACAAACGTTTTGGTGCCGCTATAAAATCATTTGTGGAGTGTGCAATGTTTTGATTTAAAACCTAAAAAAACCACATAATTGTGTTAAAATGCTGTTATTTTGTGAAAGAGTGTGCCGACATTGCTTTATACATAATAAGGGAAACTGTGATATTTACTCGCCAGCGCTCGTGGTGTAACTTTTCAGAACTGAAGGCGAGTCATTTGTTAGAATAGCTGCGGGGTGACTTTCATATTTTTAAGGATAATCTTCTAAGAGAACTCACCCTACAATTTGTAACTCTTGACAATTATTTGTATTTTGGAGTCTATACATATAAATAGAAGTAAAAACTGTACTATTAACTTAACAACCGTTTAAAAATTTCTACATAACTATGTCCTATTTGTACGGAACATGTAGTCTGGAATGGCAGGATTGATTTTTATGAACCTTTACTGAAAGATAGAGAAGGTTATAGCGCAGAACATGCGCTATATTTTATTTCTAAACTTGGACATCCGGCCGCGGTTATTCACGGGCGAAGCCGTGGCAGATCACGAGCATATACTAAAAATATCCCCATCATTCATTCGCTGGCCGTTGCATGGATGGAGTTGTATCTGCTGTGATTGATGAGTACGTGATGACTCAGCACATTTCACACACAAATTGCCGCATTAGAAAGTTGTGTAAGGTCCATAGAATCACGTGCGTACTTCTATTACGAGCGAAGTTTTAAGAAATAGTGTCACGATGTATTGCAGCTAAATGTAGGCACGTGGTCAGCCCTCACGCTACTGTCACAAAGTGGTAGGCATGCTGCCGCGTTTCGTGCGGCTTGTGAGTTTCCGTTGGAGGGGAGGAGGGAATGATGGTCATTGGCACAGTATCTAACGGCTCCGGGCCCTCATTTGTCTTCGATAAAATTATACTTAGGTTACGGTTTATTTAAAAAAATTACATAATCGTGTAAACCAGAGCCACAATCCCCACCACAGGGCGCACCCCCCCCCCCAACTTTGGGACGGTGCAATGGGGTGAGGTTCCCATCGCGCAAAAGCGCCTTCTCCTCGTCTGTCGAGGGGTACAAGGAGCATCTCCCTCATATATATATATATAGGCTATATAGGCCAGGCTTCTGAGTAGTGCGTGGCACCTTTATTTTTGGTGACGAAGGGGAATGCATTTACGCATGATACCTAGAAGCCCGGGTAGACCCCCAGACCTATGTCGAACTCGGCCATTGGGTAGCAATACCAACTAAACCCCTGCGGGTGCCTTCATCAGCTATTAGTGGAGGGTCCCGGATCTGCAGGCAACCCCCTCCAGCGAAGGCTGGCCTCGGCGAAAAGGCCATACCTCACCGACTGTCCCGCTAAGCTCTGACAGTCCCCATGACGCCGTGGCTTGATGAAGTGGAACGGGTTCCCATCCCGGCCCGACACGGACCACAGGGGCACTACTGAAGGCGCTGCAGATGGCGCCTCCTTCGTACCCCCATTTGTTGTCGCCGGGGGCGGGGTACTACAAGACTATACTCACTTTAACTCGATCAATCACTCAACTTAGCTCATGCAATATATAATTTGGATAAAAGTTTAACAAGAATAAATGTAAACAGCTCTGTTTGTCTGCGAGAGTTCCAGAACATCGTTATGACAATATTTCCTCGCTCTATATTTTTTCTTGTTTATGTTTAATTAATTTTCTTATTTTCATTGCTACGAATAATTAATACATTTCTCTTTTACATTTATAAAGATAATATCGCTGAATTCGTTACTAAAGATGAACAGTGGCAGGCTACAGTTGTGTTATTGGATATTCTGGTTAGGACTTAGGTTATACCCTACTTAATACGTTAACTAAGGAACAATTTAGTCTTTAACTAGACATCTATTCGTCTGGGCGGGTTGCACGTGCGATCAGCGGTGTTTGTTTCCCCACCATAATCATCATTATCAGCCCTTATCGGTCCACTGTAGGACATAGACCTCTTTCAATGAACGTCAAGACGACCGATCTTCTGCTACTCTCGTCCGCCACGGACCAGCTCAAGCACGAGATCGTCTTCCCAGCTGGTGAACGGTCGACCAACACGTTCCGAAACGCGGCCTCCACTGCACATTCTTACTGGCCCATCTGCCATCTGATCTTCTGAGTATGTGACCCGCCCATTGCCACTTCAGCGAGCTTATTCGTCGCGCCATATCGGATACTTTAGTTCTCTACCTTATGACTTTGTTACGTATTCTGTCGGACAGAGAAACACCCGACATAAAACGATCAATATCCCGTTGAACTACAGCAAAATGTTATTTTAACTGACAGTATGGCTTGAATTACTACTGCAATGAGGATACACATGCACGTACTGATATTACGCGAGGCCTAGAATCAGGATCATTCCAGCACCTCACGGGACTTGCCAACGAGCTAACATCAAATCGCCATACCGCTAAGATTAACCCCGGCGACCGTGTGCGATTCGTACCACCCGCCCGTGGTGGAACGGGGGACGGTTCCACCCCCCCCCCCCAGTCATGGAGCTATCATGCTTCTCCAGCCCACACAATAATGCAATGTCAACTTTAGCTACCACGTGTAAGCCGACCACCTCGTTGGAGAGGGGGGCTAGGGGACCCAGTCCCCTCGGTCAAGATAACAAGTTCCTTTGGCTAACATTAAACAACTATCCGAATGCATCTCTCCCAACTGCGGTAAAGGGAGGCAACCAACGTGCCTTATAGTAGCCGATACAGCTGTACTGGACACTTCTGTCAGCATAGAGCAGTTAAAAAGAAACCGAGGCCAATAAAAGAAACAGTATTTAAAGCCTTCAGTAGGAACCGTCAACCGGAGAGCCGTGGTCAATGTTTAGGGAGGCGCGATATCACCGCCAACGTACAGTCTCCGTACTGTTATTGTCCTTTCTGTCGACGAGCATATTGTTCCCCATTGTATATTTGTGTCGAAAACTTTGGTCCAATTTAGGTCCGTTTAGTTCCTGTGTATGCGTACTGATCGTGTGTTGATTGTAAATACGTGATGTCTCACAGACAAATTAATTGTCACAAGACCGCTGGAGGGTTAATGTTGAGGCCTTCGACCATGGACCGTGCACAAAATATACAAGGCAGGACTAGTTACTGTCATATGACAAGCACCACAGCGTGCACACATGCACACAATTGTGTAAGACACGCTTCATATGAAAATGTCATTTGTCAAACACGATATTATGGCTTTTAATTTTTTTACTAGAAAAGGTTTTAATGCACAGTCAGACAGGATTTGTTGTAGATTTAGATTGAATTTCAGTCGCTGGACCAACACTTACTTACTTACGCACGGTAAAGTAAATGTAAATGTAAGTACACATTTGGCCCTCTATACAGGTTGCCTTTGAGACGACAGTATGTAAGGGCTCATACGCATGCACATGCATAACTCCACCACTCACCTACAAACCTAACACATTACACTAACATAGGCCTTAACTAGGCCTTACCTCCCCCGGGGCCTGAGCCCCCCTCCCCCCCCCCTCAAGCTTTATGAGGTTTGCCACGGTGCCCATATTCTCTCTCGGGATAGAAATGTCCGGGAAGACGACCCCACACGCCGGACCTAAAATAATATCATATGATTCATATTTTTACATTTGGTAACATCTAAATGTAAAGTTTACTTTAACTTTTGTTACAGGATGTAGCGGCGAGGTTCTAGCAGACAATCATGACGTCGGGAGAAAATGGTAAAATAAGTGAGTCATGTTTCCTTTTATTTACACTTCATTATTTTGATAGCCAAAGCCGTAAAGCGGGCATGTAAATTTACTGATACTAAGGAGGCGCCTATAAACTTCCGCACAACCAAAGGATAGTGTCTTTCTTAACCCATCTTCATCATCAACATCTGATAAATTGATCCCTCAATTTAGGTTTTTTTTATTTAAGTCTAAATTTTTTTGTCCGCATGGGTGCTATAATTTTTGAGATTTCGTGATCAATCAGTAAGTGGTACTTCGATTTAATATAAAGATAAATCTATAAATCTAGCACACTACACAAACATAGGCCTTAACGGACAGTACAACATATAATATGCTAGCAGTGCCTCGCGGTTTCATCCACGTAGGTGTTATAATTTTTGAGATTTCGTGATTAATCAGTGAGTGGTACTTCGTTTTTATATAAAAATAAATATCCATATTCTGGGCGGGTTTCGAACCCGGGATCGCTGGAGTAATGTGCGCGGCATACCCACGTAGCCACTGCACCATTGGAATGAGAGTGACTATTTTCCCGGTGTTGCGGTGTTCGCATACGTTGTAGCTACTACAATTGCTTATAAGAATGGCAGCGTCCAGCGGTTTCACTGGCGTACTCAAGCAACAACAAGAGGGTATATAGTCAATAGCTAGCCTCGACAATTGTACTTATCGAACACTATAAAATCTTTTAAAAAGTAGACAAATGCCTTCTGAGAACACGTTCTACCAAACCAACAAATCCAGCCTTATAATATAAATGGATATTTTATGTAAAATCTTTCAGGCACCCATGGTATTTACTTCTACAATACATTATCATGTGACGACATCAAACGAAACCAAACACTAACTTGGTATAATTGAGTTCGAAACTTGGTGCGAAGCAATCAGTAGGTGACCGCACCAGTCGCACCCACAATCTATTATCGGACTAATCATATTCACGATTGATCATAACTTTCTGCATGTATTTTGTTCAATATTTTGATTTTGTTCACTACACTTTGATAAACGATTTATTATGATATTGTCTAAGTATTTATGTCTCAAAGTTTACGCATATGTTACTCATTACAATAAAATTATTTCAACTGATTTTGTTGTAATTATAATAGACTTGGAAGAAGTGGAACTCGCTATGCGAGTGTGCGCTGTACGAGTACCGAAATGACACAGGTTGTTACGCACATGCACCGCCCCTCCCCCTCATCCTCCCCTTCTCCAATGGGTTACTCACAAACCGCACGAAACGCGACTTTACGCCGGTATCAAGTGAGCGAGAGGTACCTCCCCAGTCGAGCTGGCCTGGAATTCAACGGCATAGGAGCATGTAGTGTCATGCACCATTCCTCCACACTCTTCCTAAACCATATGTTTACTTTACACTGCATTTTGTCTTTAGTTTTTTTGTTTAATTGCGGTTTGTTTTTCTCATGTATGGCAAGTTGCGATTACGTAGTTGGTTTATTTATTTCCCTTCTTCTTGTCATCATACATAGGATAAAATCTAGGCATTAGTGTATATTTAATTGTCGTCAGTGTTATAATATAGAAGATGTGACGTGCCAGTGATAGAGCACGGGTATTTTCTTACATTCCTAACATAGCGGTGCTGTCATAATGCGACCGCCATAGAGCGGACGTAAAGCTGCGATGTATGACGCCATTCGAACGTTGAATATCACCACTCTGGGCATTAGCATCATGTGATTGACATAGACTACGTAGCTGTGAATTACGTGTGAGGTTACGACGTGATTCACCGCTGAGTTGCGGTCGCTTTATGACAGCACCGCTTTCCTTTCATGTTTTTCCCCGATGGAGAATATAGTTAGGCATGCTCTAGGATGGAGAAAACTTGGAGGAAAGCCACGGGGCTACATGGGACTCAAAACCCCTACCTACTAAATCCTCGAGGTATTTTTTCTCACATGACAATAGCAGGATTGGGGGCTCTTCTCGGGACACTTAGATTCGCCACCACTTTCTCGGGGAATAGCTTAAGTTCTAGGATATTTTGTCTTTCATGTCCTCGTATTCCGGTATTCGAGGATATTACAAAATATTAATTCTTTTTCTAACGCAACATTGAAGAATAAATGCAAATCCCGAGGTAATCGCATTTGTTTTAATGCAAATAAGATGGAAATGTTTGATGTTGCCTCACATGGAAATATATTTCAATATCCACTACGTAATTTTTATTGCCAATCACGGTCTTATAATCATCTAATTTTTAACATTAAAACGTATATTGTATAACATTTATAATGGTTATGTCGATGCCCTCTTTCACAGTCTGGTCGATTTGATGGATTAATGTTGAAGCATCGTTAAATTTGTTTTAAAGTTTCTAGTGACTCCGGGTACATTTATTATATATTATAAGTAGATTTCTTTAGTGTAAATAAATGTTTTGCTTGTCCCCCAGTGGTAACAGGGGGACAAGTGTGAAGTCGAAATATTTTGGAAACTAGTGACGCTCATCCATCTACATAACTAGAAGTAAAACAGTGTTACTTTCCTTCACCCTAACCCACCAAATTAGCTATCGGACTCTAGCTAAGTCACATCGCACCTATATTATGTGAGAACTACTTCCTCAGTCGTGCCACAATTCCACTGCAATGAAACAGTGACACTGACTTACCGCGATTACACTACACAGTTTGTGTTATCGAACATTCCACTTCCCGCCATTAATAGAATATCAACCAAATTGAACAAATGTGTCGGCGCCATTACCTTAAACAATCTAACACTCAGCACTGAGGTCTTAACAATGTGCTGCGCGAATTTACTTCTAATTGTTTATATTGGACTGAATCACTTCGCGTTGCCGGATGTTGAAGCTGGAGTAGTTGCCTTGAATGACTAGTGGTCTAGCGGTAAAATTGTTGTTGCATATAATCTAGGCAGAGGTAGTGCCCTGCTGCACAGGAGGAGGTAGTGCCGTGTGTAGTGCATGACACTACATCCTCCTGTGCAACGGAATTGGGCCGGCACGACACACCTCCTCACATCTCCCTCGCCTCACCGCTAAATCTCACTCATTTGATACCGGTGTAAACTGACAGCGTTGCTGTCGCGTCTTGAGCGGTTTGTGAGTAGCCGGTGGCCCTGTGGGGGGGATGATAGAAGGTTAACACGTCTGCATAACAATTATGCGAATCTCCATGTGGCGTCGGTGGTCTTCAGAAGGCTCCTATTAGTCGTTTGCTATAAAAAAGTATATATGTCTCATATTTACATAGTCTGCCTTGTGATGGCGGCTGTGACAGCTGATGCCTGTGTTAGACACATTCTATACACAGTACGGCCCCGAAGACCATGAGATGAGGTCTCCCTAAATGTGTCCCTCTGTGATGTGTTACGGCATGCCCTCATACACTAATATTCCTCACCTAGAGCCCAACACACAGCCCTCTATTTGTCACCCTGGCGTAACACATCAACACTCATAAGTATATAATAATTTTCCAACACGCATAGTGAGGTTTCAGGATCAAGTCTCAGGTCGGACCAAAAACATTTATTGGGGTTTATGAATTTCTAGTAACATATTCCAAAGCCAAAAGGTTCGCAGTGCTACAACCCAACAGTAGTGTATCTGCGTCTGATTTCTCTCCGGTATTCTCTCCGGTAGTAACCGGAATAGCGTAAACAAGGAACAGTGAGTGCACTTGAATCTACGCACACACTAGTGCACATGTCCCGGCTGATCAGAGGCCAGCCCTATAGAGATGACCATCATAGCCGAAATTCGACTAGGAATGCATTATTTATTAAGAGATAGTGCCATGTTGCATCAGAGATGAATTGGGTTGGCACGACCGGATATGTGTTGCGAAAATCCGTATCGTTTCGCGTGAGCTTTCGGTAGCCCATTTCGCCTGCCATTCCAAGGCAGGAGGAAGTAGGGCAACACATCTACACAGCCTCAATGGCAATACTATTTAAGGGCGTCGCTAGTAACCAGAAGGCCTGCTTTGCTGCCTTATATAAAAAAGGTTGATGAGTAATTATGCAACCGGGCTAATTCACCTACAGTGCAATAATCTAACAATTACAAAAATACTAGTAAATAAAGCTGAAGAGTTTTCCTGTTTGTTTGAACGTACTTATCTCAGGAATTACTGGCCCGGATTGAAAAATTATTGTGTGTGTCGATAGTCCGCTTATTGAGGAACGCCATAGATATTTACCATCACGATACGACAAATAGTACCGGAGTTACGCGGATGACACCGCGGGGCGGTCATAGTGACATATAAGACGTTACAGCTTGAGATAAAGGAGCGTAGTTTAATCCTACATCCAGACAACAAAGCGAGCGAAAAACGTTTTACTTAGCGCGCGGAGAGAAACGTACGAGACGTGAAGACATCAGACGAACTAAATAACCACTTGGCCTGTCGCCTACACGAATCAGAGACACTTCGGCTTACGATGTCTTTTGCCAATAAATATTTATGAACTGGTACGTGAAGTCTTTGTTGTGTGTAGTGAACCGATTTACCACAGAGCACACTCTATATTTGCTCTGCGGGATTTACACTATGTACTGGATTACTCGGAGGGAGTTGCGATCCTTATGAAACGATATTTAAAACCCACGGCATGAAAATAATTCAGTTTGCGATAGGTGTGACTAAATCTGCGGTATGTGGACATGCTGAAGTTGGCCCCTGCCATTACATTAGAATTGATAAGGCGTAAATTCTCACTAGGGAACACCGATTCCTTCCAAGGATGATCTGTGAGGCTATTGAAATTAAAAGACATCCACATTTCAATAGAGAGGATGGCTGGGTTCTTCCCTCTGCTTGGGTCAGTGGTATACATAATCGAATCTAAATCTAAACATAACACCTCAAGACAGGTAATAAGTACTGTTTGTGTTAATCGGAATAACACTATAATTCTTCGGGTACTTTTAACACATTATGGACATCAGGACATCTGTCATCTCAGTCCACCCGTGACCATGGTTGATTTAAAGCTTCCGAAACGTTGGGCTAGTTAAACGTTTACTTTTCCGTTTTACTTTTCCGTGTGTGCAATCGGCGTTATCGATTTACAAGACGTTATAACACCAAAATAAGACGAGAAAACTCGTGAACGCTGAACAGATATTCATGAAATACCGAGGTGATATACTTTGTTACAGGTATGGTCCCAGTTATTTATCTTTTATCTGACTACGAATAATTTGATATATTATAAACTTGAGACGAGGATAAGGTTTTTCATGTGATAGTGGGCAAACAAACAGGTGAAATAAAAAATAAATAGTAATAAAAATATACAAAACACTTGAACTTCATAATTAGGACCCTGTGGAACAGGTATTGGGCAAATAATAATAGGAAATCAAAAAATCAGCTTTTGAAAAAATAATTTACAATTTAATCATAGGCGAGACCAGGTACTAATAGTTATAAATAGACTAAGAATAGGACAGACCAATGTAACTCATATTCATCTTATCACTAAGGTACCTAAAAAGAAATGCACTTTATCTAACTATGATATATCTGTTAAACATCTATTGATTGAGTGTCCAATGTACAAAAGCGAAAGGTTAAAAGTAGACTTGCGAAATGTTTAACAGCTTGCAGCAACTCTGAAGCAACTGTAAAATTCCTAAAACTAATTAAGTTATTTACAATTTTATATAGGAATTATACTAAGTGGTCGCTAATGACCCTAGTTGTTTCTATGACCATAAATAAATAAATTAAAAAAACACTTGAAAAAAAGGCTTCCACCGCCTATAGACATTTGTAAGACTAGGCGTCTTCCAGACGCGGTCTAACTAGTAGGCCTACCGGCCTTTGAGGAATGGGTATTTTCTTGAAGACACCTGAGTCGTATCGGATCGGATATACCGAGAGAGGCACCTGAATCCACAGTACAGTTGAACGCGGTATAAAAACGAGTTTAAACCGCACAATTTTTAAACCGTTGCGCATTTTTTTATGAAGGTGCTAGCGAGGTGTCGGAGAATTGTGATGACCACACATAGACCCATAGCTTGATTGTAATGCAAATGTAGTTCGCTTCTTTCTCATTCCCCACCAGTGGATCACCGGAAACTCGCACACGTAACGTGACAGCACAGCTGCTACTGCGGCACCGAAGCGCCCTATGCATGTCTGTACACTCCTTCGATGAGGAAATCTCTATTGAAATATCGCTAACTTAAGCAGACCTTTAAGCACCATTTTCACTAGAAAGTAGTCATCGACAATCTCAAGTTTATAAATAAGTCGCGGTTGCTTCCAGCTAATGTTAATAAGGGCAGCTCTATATCTATCCCGGGGGTGGAAGGGCATCTCCATCACCGCGCCCTTAACGATAATAATGTATTGTTTTTTACACAAAATCAATGCAGAATAACCAAGTCAAGTACGTAATATAAATACCGCCTGGGGCACCTGGGCGTACTCATATCAAGCATTTACCCGATGAATAACACAGGGTAAATGTGTAATAAGGAGAGGAGTGCAAAGGTGATCTCTATGTTTACAGCATAAAGTATACTTTTTATTCATCGTTAAAATGTTAAGTAAAATACCATGTGGACTTTTTATATGAAACCTTTGTGGAGATAATATGATGGTTTTAGATTTATTTATCGCTATCTCTGATCACCATCAGTAATCCACTAACGTGTAGGTTTTTGTTTTATCGATGCTAATAATATAAAGTTGTAGAGTTTGTTTGTTTGAACGGGCTAATATAAGGAACTACTGGCTCGAATTGAAAATTTTTCTTTTTTAATAGTTCATTTATCGAGGAAGGCTGTACGATATATACCAACGACGCTACGACTAATAGGAATATTGAATGGATATGGAGGAGAGAAGCGTAAGGAGACTATCTTCAGCAGTCCACCAGCAAAGCCTAGTGTTGTAACCGCAAAGAGAATATCTTCAGCAGTAGACTGGTAAAGCCTGATGTTGTAAGCTCAAAGAGACTATCTACAGCAGTCGACCGCTAAAGGGTGATGTTACAAGACAAACTGTCTTCATCAGTAGACCATTAGAGTCTGATGTTACAAGTCCAAAGATATTCTTTGCAAATGACGACGGGTCAACTGAAGGGTTTACGTCCCAGACACGTTCTGTCGGACGAATACGACCGCGTCACGACAACTGCAAACACTACCAGCAAACACGCTCCCGGACACGACACCGTACATCCGGTGTAGGGGCACGCAGGCGCTCCCGGGGGCGTTTGCGAAGCATACACTTCCACCCAGACAAACGACAAGTCAGGCAACAGCACACACGATCGACTACGAACAGTCCGAACGACGAACGAATCCCAATACGATCCGCGATTTTGTATTATTTGGGCTAATAATACCGCCACATCGGTTAGGTATTCTGAGGCTCTCGCGAGTTTGTTCACCCGTCAGATAGTGAAGGGGGGCGACCATCCCGGTCATGATCCTCTCCATGAGCCAAACGTCCACGTCAATGACGAAGCCTTTTTTGATACCGCGCGGAAGCAGCCTCCGACGTCAGAGTCGTGGGAGGAGTGACCTCTCGGTTCATCTAGCCCTGATAATATTAGTTAAATTAGCTCTAACAAACACTCTGCAATGCATCTCTCCCATCTGCGGGAGAGAGGCGTGTCGGTCCCTCTTCCGACCCCAAACCTAGTCATGTCGCCAGACGAGCACTCATAACAATCCGATGCAGTTGTGTTGGGCTTCTCTTCGCTTCCGCAGCAAAACACCAGTTCTGAAAAAAAAAAGTCCGGTCTGATGTTGCAAGCACTAAGAGACTATCTTCAGCAGTCGACCGGTATAATCTGATAATGATGAAGATTTCATTCCCGCCGCCAGAAATGATAATAGCGCTAAGGCAGCTTGGACGTGTATTGTGCTCGCATGACTCGTGTTTGTACAGTTGCTGCGGCGCCGGGCGCTCGGTGACGCTTACTACAACTCGTAGCTGCAATTTTAATGGGGCAATTAAGAATATTGCATAAAATAACGTTCTAATGCAATGGTTGAATATCATCAATATTTAAGCCCTTTTTTTCACGCGGGGAAACGCATTTACGCGCCTTCACCGGCCCTGGGTGGGGTCCAGTGGTGTGTGGGAGTCACGTCACATGATAGTGCCGAATACCCAGAAAAACCACCGCGAGTGCTATCAGTGCCGCCCTTGGTGAGGTGAACGGAATAACAATCATCAGCGCATCTCGACGGCCCTCTTCTTATAAGAGAGGAGCAAAGATCTCCCTCGGTTCAATTGGCTTCGTCTGGGTTCACCCCAAGCTACTAAGCCCCACCGCCACGACAAGGCTTGAACCATGGTGGGGATCAATATTTAAGCCCTGCTTAGTATATAATCGACACGTCGGAGTCAGATATTTCATGAGTGCCAACGTATATAGACATTCGTATTATTCTTATGATGAGTACAAGGGAATTGTCTTGTCCCCTCCAATGGGCCACCAGAAACTTACAAACCGCATGATAGCACAGTTTTTCAATTTACAGCGGGGCCATGAGAGCGAGAGGTATCACTAAGGTATCAGCTAAATTCGGCTGCAAAGCAGCATTTCTTACTAGGCAAGCTAAGTTCCAAAGAGATACGACATCCATCCGGGTACCACCGTGTAATTTGGATAGCTAACATAATTTAAATTAGATAAGCATTGCAGAAAATCGAACTATTCAGTTTGGAATCAAATATCGCAATTATGTCATCGCAATTAGTGTTTCATGCACATTCAGATAATTTAGATTAGAGATGAAATATTAGGCAATTTGAATATTCAATAAATGACTTCAATAAATCCAAAATGGCTACTCTACTCTTATAGACATAAAACCAACCGCCTGTGATGTGGTTTCAGCACTCTAGAAAGTTTCGATAAAGTTGTCATGAGGCTAATTTAATGGCTTAAAATGTTCTATACTTTTAGTATAAAGAGGAAACATTTGATTGTATGTTTTTTGCATTGAATTGGCTCCGGAACTACTGGACGGATTTGTAATATTCTTTTACCATTAAAATCCTACATTATCTCGGGTGAACATAGGATATGTCAAATTTTCAAAACGAGAAAAAAACGAGAACTTCGATAATTTAACCAAAAGTGTCAAAAAATATCACAGTGTATCCTGGATTGAATGTAATGTCATTTCTAGTTTGAAAGTCATGATAACAATTGAATAAATAAATAAACTTTATATACTATTTCCATAGTTGTGGAAATAGTATATAAAGTTTATTTATTTATTCCAATGATCATCATCATCATTATCAGCCCTTTTTAGTTTATTATCTAAGAACACCTCGATTTATTTCACAAAACATGGCAAAATAGGTATGGTTAATTTCAGATTTTTTTTTATTTATATTTTTTAATTTCTGTTAAATTATTCTGTCCTCTACATCGAGATGTGAATTATTTTTTCGAGAGTGCCTATCCGGTGACTTTCCACACCAGTCTATGGTGTGGGAAGTCACCGGATAGGCCTTTTTAAGTAATAAGGGGTTTCTAAGAAAAAAATCTGATTTTGTAATTACTTTGTGAGACATTCTTTTCTGAACTTGTAAAAGGTGTGAAAAACATTGTCATTATAGAATTCAATAAATTCAAACGAAAATTGGTTTGTACAAAAACGAGGTATTTTTAGAGATGTGTATTTTTTTTTGGCTGCTACGGAACACTTTATGGGCGAGTCCGACTCGTGCATGGCCGGTTTTTCAATTATAGTATTAGGTGACAAACGGAGACAGTCGGAGACTTCTGGTGAATACTCTCGCATACTCCACATGATTGTAAAGAAGTGTGGCCCTTGTTTCTTCTGCAATGGGCTACCGGAAGCTCACAAACAGCACGTAATGCGACATACGGTGATAATATGTGACCCCAGTCGTGTCGGCTTTATTCGGTTTCAATGCAGTAGGGTATACTTTTTACTACGGACACATCTTGCTGATATTCAACGGTGATTAGGAACTGATATTTGTAGCTGTATGTTCACATCGCCTAAGTCAAATCTAATCTATATGAATCTCGTAATAATGGCATAGTAACGCCATCTGTCGAACGCGCCGCTCTCATTAATAATCGATTGAGGGCCACGTACGTGCTTCTTGTTACGCCAACGTACAATATCAACCGTCATTATTATAATATTACAGGGAGCTTTCCGTTGTAATAAATACGTTTTAGTAATCCGATTTAATTTAATTATCCGATGTAAATTAATGTACGTAATAGCTCCGCCCCACGGTTACTCGGTGTGAAATTATCGCAAGAGGATTTTTCACAACTGTTTCAATGGTTTCAATTATAAAATAAGAAAGGTAAATCACTAATCTCGGTTCCACAGATTACGAATAGAAGAAACTGACAAACTAAGTATTACCTATCTTAGTTCGAGTAGTGACTACTCCCTTTACTTTTGTTCGTTGGGGAATCCATTAAAGTATACTTTCGAGCATTTTGATGCTAGAGAGTTATGTGGGACTCGCAGTGCTCTAAGAGCTACTGAATACCCACTAAACCAACAACGGTATTCTCTCTCGTTAACTTGATACAAGAGCCCGGGAACGCGCTAGCATACGTCCAGACTGCGACTAGTCTTTAGTCGTATGAATATTATTTAAAAAAAAAGAACAATCTTGCGTTCTTTAACATAGCGGATATTTGAAATGCGAAACGCCAACACGACCAATCTCCAGCCACTCGCATCCAGCGCAGACCGGCTCCTGCACGGAGACAGACATTTTCTCGACCAACCGACCAACTCTTCCTTTTCCCAAACACTGCTTCCTCTCCAGAACCTTACTAGCTCATCTGCCATCTTTTGTGTGTTCTCCTGAGTGTGTGTCTAGCCCCTTGCCACTTCAGCGAGCGTATTCTTCGCGTTATATCGGGTAACTTTTGTTCTCTGCCTTATAACTTCGTTACAAATTCTATGGGTCAGAGAAACACCCAACATAAAACGTTCAAAGTTCGACTTTTGTCTTCAAACTTTGCGGTATAGGCGACGGAATGCTGCCCAACCCAACTGAATCCCTTTATCGGCCTCCTTGTCGAAGTTATGTCTACCTAATTACAATACTTACCCGAGGTAGACGTATTCGTCTACGACTTCGAGAATAGCACCATCGACATTGACCGGCCTAGGGAGAACGTGTTCGTTGAACGTGACCTTTGTCTTGTCCAAGTTCATCCAAGTGCTACATTTCCCGCGAGCTCTCCGACGATTCGGCCAAAACAACGATGCCGTCGGTGAAACGAAGAGAGGTACTCGCCGTTAATATTCATGACGCATTCTGCCCAGTTTAAATACTTAAAGACTCGTGTGTCTTTTGTCCTTGCCTTATGGTGAAAATGTGGGTGAGGGTATTCTTAATCTTCATTCAACACAGAGCACATTAAACCTTACAGTCAAAGATGACAGATATACTTTTTTTTTTAATATTTAAGTTTCAAAACATAATTGTTACAAGTTTAGGGTTCCTTCTCGCATAATTACTTCTATAATCAAAAATATCCCTCAGGCACGTCCTGCAGGCAACCAATCACGCCATTCATGGCCTCGTCAATCGAACTGGTTTTCTAATTCCAGTTGGAATTTTTCAGAAGTTAGGTCGGAGTGTTGACTGTACTAGTCGGGCACGCCCGCGTCGAAAGCCTATATTCGGAGAGCCTCTGACCAATCGGGGATCACTTCTGGTTTTAAACCTGTTGATCACGGAGACATCCCTAAGTATATGCTTCCGGTCCGTCATATTAAAGTCAATCGCGTTCCTTGACACAGTATCGGGGCTCCGCCATGTCCACTTCCTATGGGGCTTCCTTGTTAGAAGCCTTTTTCATTTTAATAGGAGTCTACTCAACAGTTCAACTTCCAGCTCAACCAAGTAAGTGGTTATCTAGTCTTCGTCCGTTGTACGTAGGCAGGACAAAACAGGGGTAGCGATCCGTAGCCCGGAGGCTCTTAACACCACTTGTACGCGAGGACTAGTGGGACTACCGGAAGCTAGGGGCCGAATGCGGCTGGTGTCGTCTATTGAGGTAAGTGTCGTCTATTGAGGTAAGTGTCGTCTATTGAGGTAAGTGTCGTCTATTGAGGTAAGTGTCCTCTATTGAGGTAAGTGTCGTCTATTGAGGTAAGTGTCGTCTATTGAGGTAAGTGTCGTCTATTGAGGTAAGTGGTCGTAATTACCACGCTGAGCAGGCGGATTGGCAATCGCAAATTAGGAGGTTTCGGACCGGTACCACTGCTGCCTGTCGCCGATGCTATTGATGGCAACCAACCCGACACCGAACAACCAGCCTCTTAGTTGTTAAGAGACTAGTGCCCTTTGACGACTTTTACGTCACCCTGGGCTTGGATTCAGGGTGAGGGTATTCTTAGGCCGCCCCAACACAACCACACAATAATGTTATATAATATAATAGAATGAAGAGTATACTTTAGTGAGAGGCAGGGACCGACCGTGGAGTTTCCTTACATAAAGTAAAGTGACAAGTGTGAAGGTGTTCCGTTTCGTGTAGTTTGTGAGTAGCCGGAGGCCCATTGTAGGGCAGGACGAAAGGATGACACCACATCAGTGGTTAATTATTCGTATCTTCATGGGCGTCGGTAGTTGTGAAAAGAATTCTATTGCTCGTTTCCCCTTTATACTATAAAAAATGAACGAGTATGATTTTTCACAGTCCTTAAAACAATCCATACGATTGGCTATGGAGATTTTACATTGTGCGCGGTTCTGCTGATTACTAGTCTAAATATGGAAGATATAATCCAGTTTAGAGCATGGAAATTATGAATTGACCTGGAATGTCTAGCAAAGTGTTTCGTGTAATTGAGTAAGTTAACGTTCACGTGTATGTATACTCTCCATAAAATGTGCCCTCGTGGAGCGACCTCAAAAAATAGACGTCACAAAATGCCGTAAAAACAACGATTAACTATACACATAAAGTCCGGTCAAAACTATATCGGCGACCGTAAAATAGAGGTGTTTTGTGTGTGAGACTTTATACCGAGCAGATGGACTGTCGATATTTGAACTGCGTCAGGGTTACCTTGTTATTATCTATTGACGTTACACTTTTTTTGGCGCGTTAGGAAAAAAATATTTTTAACTTTTTTTACGTCACGAAATACCACCACCCTGAATTTATCTATAGTCGTAATTTTAGTTTTCTCTTGTTACGCCATTGATATAGCTTCTAACACGTTTAAATGAGTTCACACACACTTTTTAAAGTTATACTTCTTTCGGCGCGTTACGGATAAATGTTTACTAGGCGCGCGCACACCGTCACAAAGGCCGACACACTTTGAAGTCAGCTATAGTCAACATTTTAGTTTTTCGCAAGTTGTTATTTCTATAATTGTAGTACATGGCGAACGATAAAATTTTAAGTAGATTTTTATTTTGTTACGCTAAAGAAATATAACGTCCAATACGAACGGCGAAGCCGCGCTACACCAACACTGGTAAAAGCTATATTTTATTATGTTTTTAGTACTAATTAAGGGATGTAAATATAGTTTATCAATAGTTACAAGTTTAGTTTATCGATGAAAATAAAATAACGAAAAAACGACGTTATAATCTCGCCTCATTACGTTTCCAGAGCTGAGGCCACTGCTAGGAAGACTAAATGTCATGCACATAAGCCTGGTGGGAAGACGATCTCTGTGCCGGTCCGGAATGGATGCGAGTAGCAGGAGAGCGGCTGACTTAGTGTTCATTGCAAGAGGGTTATATCCAACAGTGGACTGATAAATATGATGATAACAATGATACCCTAATAAATAACAGGAATAAACATTGGCTATTGCAAAATGGACGGCAATAAGCTAGCAGGTTGTTGGTGTTTTCCCTAAATAAATAGTATGAGGATAAAATTATTCACTTAATCTCTCTGTAAATTCAACTTTACCTATATGAAACTTGGAAACGCGAATATTGATTTTAGAATTTAGTAATTAATATAAAAACAAAGAAAAACAAAACGAAGTGCATTCAGGTGTTATGAAGCTATATTGTGAACACAGCTCAGCGATGTGAGACAGCCCTGAGTTCAACAAAATGTTTTGGCATCACCGCCAAAGCTTATATAATAATAGGTTTCTGGAGATTTACATTTCACGTTTTTGATTTGTAACGTGCAGAGAATGCTGGCAGATAAGACGCGAGTATGTGGATTACCGTTGTACATATATTACGGTGAATATCAGCAATGAAAGGGGAAAACAATCACTTTTATTGAAAAACAAAATCACGAGATTGTGTGAAAAATTGAGTTCTGTGCATACTATAAAACAAAATCCCTGAAATCCTTCACTGTGTATATTGTGACCAGTTTTCTCTCCATAACGGATTTTCATGCTTACACCCGTGGGGAGCTATTTCTGAGGAAGGTTTTAGGGTATAATTTGGCTCCTATTTTTCACGGAAAAATGTAAGGCGGATTGTAAGTTATATAGAAGATTATAACTATAACTAAGTTATATACTATATTTCTATGTATCTATATAAGTTATATAGAAGAATATAAACTGGGCAGAATGCGGCATGAAGATTAAGATTATTTTAAGTACCCACGCATGTGAAAGTAGAATTTACCAATTGTCGCCATGCTGAGAAAAAGCTCGTTGAAGTTACAACAGGCTACTCAAACACACACGAGAGTTGAAGGTAGAATTGTTTAGAAAGATAAATGCTCCAACTCGCCGAATTCCGGCAATGGCCTAACATATACTACTCAGAACAAAATAAATGCTACTAAGATTTTTTGTTGTATCATGAAAACAATAAAGACATTAACTTGTTTAACTTATGTAACTACAAAATAATGTTATTGATTATAATATAGGCTTAAAACAATCATGAATTGTTTTTTATATGTTCATAATAAAATTGGCCATTATGATTGAAAAACATGAACAAAAGAAATGACCGGAGAAAGACAAACTACTGTTCTTGTCACTTTTAGTTCTTCTTTTTAATAAGGAGTCGTCCTCCTCTCTTAGCAATACACTCCAGAAGCCTCGTATGCATACTCTGGATTAAATTCATCACGTCTTCATCTGGAATCTCCTCTCAAGCATCTTTTAAAGCGTCAATCAGCTACTGTTGGTTGTAGACCCCTTGCTCATTCTCTCTAACTCTCCGTTTCAATTGGTCCCACAATTGCTCGATCGGATTTAAATGTGGACTGTTAGCTGGCCACGGTAATACCTCAATATGAGACCCCTCTAGGATAGTTTGGGTTGAATGTATGCATCAGGATGAATCCAGGCCCCACTCGCTGTGCAAATGGGATCACTTGAGGCCTGATGACGTCCTCGATGTAACGTTCTGCTGTTACGGTACCCGAATTTAATATGGTGAGCTCGGTTTTACCGTGTAAACTAATCCCACCCCAAACCATTACGTTGGGACCACCGAAACGGACAACTTCGTGATTGCAGGACTCCGAAAACCGCTCGCCGCGTCGTCTCCATACTCTAACTCGCCGATCATCATTAAGAAATTTTACTTTGCACTCGTCTGTAAAAGGCACCACCTGTAAAGGAGAAACTTAATCGGTTTGCACGTTGAACCCTGCTCAGAGTTATTCGAACAACTCATCGTCTTGACGTTTGCTGGTCTTCGTGCAATCGATAACGTATAGTTTGATCACTGACACGGGTACCCGCTGTCAGCCGTAGGTGGTGTTGTAACTTACGGGCCATTACTGTACGATCACGACGGGCACTTAGTTGGATGTACCGGTCCTCATGAGTCGTTGTTATGCGAACTCTACCTGAACCAGGTCTCCTGGCAACACTGCCAGTGTCTTGGAAGAGATTCCATTCATTTTGGACAGTTCTTCGAAAAAAACCCAACTGCAAACCCACGTAACGCTGAGAACGTCATTCTCGAATCATCGTTATGGCTCTGGTTGCTGTAATTGTATCCATGTGCCTTCGTTCTGGTGGCATGATTAACGCGAGATGATCAATGAATCACTTAAAATTGAAAAAGAAATACTATTTTTCTAAAATAAGCGAATCAAGTTAAGAAGATAATCGAAGAAGAACATAAGAATAACGTCCATTTATTTTTTCTTAAAATGTTGGCCAATACTTTCAAATTAGGAACACGAACACATAAAACAAAAAAGGCATAAAAGAGATCAAACACCAAAGAGATCGTAATATGAATATAATGCTACTTATCAGTTACTTTCAGTTTACTAAATTGCACTTAAGTGTAAATAAGCCAGTGGCCCATATTTTGTTTTGAGTAGTATATATAGATATGTCGACTTATAGCGCAGGATGTATGATATTCTCATAGTGTACAACAAGAGCACTCCCTTTTTTAGACGAGACTGTAGTCCGGCACGACCGGAGGGAATTCTGATGGGACCTCAGTGCGTCACGACCGGAGAGAAATAAGGCGTCAGATCGAAGGCTTAACGTCTTCTCCGAGGCATGAACAGTCCATATGCACCTCCGCCAACTTCCCGACCCTGCACTTATATTAATAATTAAATAGTAACATTTTTCGGTCCAACCTGGGACTCAAACCCTGGACTTCTCGTCTGCAGTTGAACATGCTTCACGTTACCACTTAACTCCGAAGCAGTCGGCTTTTTATACTTATCGTTACCGTACCGCAAAGATTTCGTTGAACATTCCACACTCGGCCACTCAAACGTCCGGGAGCAATAAATATTTGCACGGTTATAGACATTTGCCGCGGCTGGAATCCGCACTCCATAACATATGTTCTGCCGATTACGGGACTTCGGTAGAGGTGTTACATGATATTTGTACATTTCAGTACGATCCTAGTGATATTATTCAAGTGCGAGTGTTTATATTTACATGTATCTTGCTTCTGCCAGATGCCGGGACATTTTTGCGAGAAAAGGCGCGCCCTCCTGTTACAATCTGTGTTTTCTTAAGTACAAGGGGACAAAATGTGTCTGCATAATCTCTTGGCGGATTTTTTTGGACGACCATAGATGGATAGATGGAGATTGTGCATTAAATTCTGCTATCCATTTTTTGACGGTTGACTAGGACACGAGCTGAATCTCCTAAAGTTCTAACCATATCATCATGGGTGGCTTTCGGGTGATAGCACCTTCTTATGGAGGTACTTAATGACGGCACGCTGCTCGATTTGCTCCATTTGCAGAAATTATGTCCGATTGCTTTGTTAAAAAAGCGGAACTAATTATCGCATACGTTTCGAACTTCACACAATTAACTAGTCTGAGCTGAACTAAGTAATGTGGGTATATTTGATTTTTAGAATTGAATGAATCTGTGTTAGGCTGAGTAATTTTAAATCCACCTAGTATTATATATACTAGCTGTCCCGACAGATGTTGTTCTGTCATAAATTGAATTTGTTGTCATTGTAACGTGTGAACATTAAAAGAAATTAAGAGTGAACAATCATTATCACATAGGGGTATGAAAAGTAGATAGTAGCGGATTATCAGACCTGCTGAGTATGCATATAAAATTTGGTAAAAATCGGTAAAGCCGTTTCGGAGGAGTAAGGTAATATTGTGACACGAGAATTTCATATATAAGATATTCGCATAGCGTCTTCGCTGGTGATGAAATAATGGTTTTGGTGGTATGAAATCATCAATATATTGTCCAAACCGCAGATCAAGGTAAGAAGTCGAAAAATTTACCTTGATACTTTAACACCTAAAAAATACACAAAGTTAGACGAGAAACGCCTTGACAACCAGTTTATGTGACTACTAGCTGACCGGGCCACGCGTTGCTCTAATAATAAAAAGATTGCAGGTAGAGGAAATTTCACCCGTCTGAAGGTGAAGGTTTTTTTGTAATATGCACAATAAAGAAAATTTCGTTCGTTCATTCATTTCATTGAAAGGGCGGTACGGGCCCCAGTCATGATGTTCTCCATGAGCCAAAAACGTTCATTTCAGCGCCGAGGCCATTTTAGCTACCGCGCGCGAGTTGCCCCAGACGTCAGAGTCTTGGGAGGAGGGACCTCACGGTCCGTCTGGCCATGATAATAATAGTTAAATTATCTGTCACAAACAATCTCATATCGGGATGCATCTCTCCCATCTGCGGGAGAGGGGGGGGGGTCGGTCCCTCTTACAACCTCGAACCTCGTCTCGTAGCACGGTGAGCATTCATGGCAATCCGATGTAGCTGTGTTGGCTTCTCTTCGCTTCCACAGCATAAGTTCAGATCCCAGGGAAAAAATGAGGAAATTTCATTATAATCCGTTCAGCGGCTTCAGAAGGAACAGAGCTGATCATGATGGCATGCCGCCATTGTCCTTGCATGCTAGATGTTTCGCTCGTAAATATAGGAATATCCGCTCCACACGGCGCGTCCGGCAGCCGACAAAGGAGCTCTTAGCGCGAGCAGCCGCCAGGAACGGGGTTGTGTGTCACTTCACCCGCTTGCATTTTTGACTTAATCGCATCTGTGGGTTAACGGTGCAGGTGTCGTCTGTTAATACCGTTAGCCGCGTGGGGTCCTGGGTTCGATTCCCAGGTCGGGCAACTGTTATTAAATGTTTCTCAGATTATTCTGAGCACGCATTACATTGTCCGGGATTGAAATGTGCACGAAGTGGCCATTGGCTTGCCACCTATGACATCATGGCTAGTCGTACCTTGGCTAGTCGTGGGGGTGCTAGTATATCTACTGGACTCACGAGTTGTGGATGTACTAGTACACCTCTGCCTACGTCTTCGGGGATAACAGGCGTGAATGTACTGAAGGTACTTTTGACTTTATAGTATAGGGGGAGAACCGATCAATCGGGTCCTTTCAACGATTACCGACGCCCATAAACATCAGCATAATTATGCTGATGCGTTGTAATCCATTTCACCCCCCCAATGGGCCACAGGCTACTCACAAACCGCACGAAACACGAAACCGTAGATGTCACTTTACGACAGTATCAAGTGAGCGAGAGGTTCTTCCCCGGTCGTGCCGGCCCAATTCCGTTGCATAGGAAGATGTAGTGTAATGCACCATGCACGGCACTACCTACTTCTATGCAGCATAGCTCTACCCCCTAAAAACACCTTTGACGTTATATCCATCAGCACACAACTCCCGCTTGTAGTCAATTCTTAACAGGATAAATACGAGTGGACATTAGACCACATAATCAAAGTAAAACGTCTTTTGTTTATACGAACTGGCAATGAAAAAAAGAGAGAGGGAAACTGTGTGCTCGCACATCTCTCTCTTTCCCTTATAAGTACTCTCGTTTTCTATATCCTAACATTATATCTCCCTTTGCCTCGTTTCCCTAACGGTCTCGTCACGTTTTCACCAGATTACACCGTAAGTCAAGCGTGCGTGAATAAATTTTACTTTAATATCTTAATAACGAAACAAACATATTAATATCATGTTTGTTTCGTTCTTTTGTTTCGCCGGTTCTTCTTAGCTCACGCCTAGAGTTGAACCAATGGTAGATAATTGGCGTTTAAAAAGATATTTTTAAAAGTTTTATTTAATAAAACATTTTTATGATATTCATTATATGGACCCTCATTCATCGCATAGCAAAGTAACCCCACCACATGCCGCTTCCTCCAAAATCCAGTGTGGAGGGTTCCTTATATACTTCTTGTTATAAAACAAACTCTCCAAAACGGTTTGTCTGTATGTGACCAATTTTCTCAAAATGTACTAAACAGTACCCCGAGTGTGAGTTTAATATATAAAACAGCGAAACGCAACTATAGCATTAGTCGAGACAACTCAAACATTTTAGTCCACGTATCAGGCGCGAGACTCAGTTCCACAGGTTTCAACTATAATTAGTTATTCGCTTGCTCACTTCAATAGTAGTACAGTTATTATTTGTTAGTAGTATAACCCAACCATTTTTGAAACGTCACTGTTCATATATCTGAACACAGAGGGACTGAAGTGTAATTTAGTTTAAGCGCATTGTACTTATCATGAATGAGATATCGCTATTTCGTTTTGATCATATAAACCAAATGAGACGAAAGTGATACTTGGGACGCTTAGATTTTCACGTTAAATATGCTGTCGACCGCAGCATTATTTTCGCGTTTATGTAATATTTATTATTATAAACTATTATCTAAAAGGCGTTTCACTGTTGTTCACTGCTCAAATTTCAAGTGAGTAACTCTACTACTGCGTTAGCGTATACTTCATGAGATAACTATAAAATAGCGTTAGTGTATACTTCATTACAAATGAGTAACTCTACTACTGCGTTAGCGTATACTTCATTACAAATGAGTAACTCTACTACTGCGTTAGCGTATACTTCATTACAAGTGAGTAACTCTACTACTGCGTTAGTGTATACTTCATTACAAGTGAGTAACTCTACTACTGCGTTAGTGTATACTTCATTACAAGTGAGTAACTCTACTACTGCCTTAGCGTATACTTCATTACAAGTGAGTAACTCTACTACTACGTTAGCGTATACTTCATTACAAGTGAGTAACTCTACTACTGCGTTAGTGTATACTTCATTACAAGTGAGTAACTCTACTACTGCGTTAGCGTATACTTCATGAGTTAACTATAAAATACTCGTAGCAACTGACAGCCGCATACATGTCAAAATACGACGAACTCAAACTTTACATTACATTCAACCTTGACTACCTTGGTAGACTAAACGCAAACGCGTTAGTAAAGTAAATCGTTGCACAAATTCACACTCGAGGTGCTGATTTTAATGCGCCTTTAAACATTGAATACAGGGATTCCCAAGAAAGGTTTTGGTGTATAATTTATTTACGGGCAAAACCGGGGCATCGCTAGTTAACCAATAAACTATCAGGACAAGAATTTCAGAAAAGGACATCGCGTGAAAAATTACCTGAACGTATGAAAGTACTTTATCGCGAGTAGCTGAAAAAATAAGCGATATGTGAATGTACATCGTGCAATATAGGCACACAACGTTAGGTTTAACGTATTCTATCGGCCTCGTGCAAGGATACTTTCGGAAAATGAGTACCTACTTATAGTCTTTTACCAAGAAGATTCCTTAGTACATAGCAAGCATTTGTATTCACAAATAATACTTTTTCGCGCGGTTATTATAGTACATTGTGTCAATCATGACTGCGAATAGTTCTACCCACGCGTTATCGGAAACGAGCTCGAGATAGCTCCCCGTGCGCGTTTGGTGTGGAGATCGTTAATCCGATCATTAACGGGTTTCAGTCACAAAAGATACTTTGATAAACTATTTTTAGTCTTTATTTAGTATATTTAAATACAGACTCCTTTTTCTCTGCACTTTGATAGCGCACTAAAACAAGAATCGGGAAGAGACTTAAGGAATGATATGGAACTTTTTAATTTTATTCTATAAACAAATATCCATCTATCAGGCCGCCACAGACGGAGTGCTTAGAGCAGTTGAGTTCAACAGCACAAGAGTATTGCGGTTGGAGCTGGCTGCAACCCGAATGCAGTCAAACTCTTATTGGCGCCAAAAAAATACAACTGCTCTCGTGCAGTTCACATAGAGATAATATATAAATAGACAGAGAAGGGATACCATATGCAGCTATATGATGGCGAGCGGCCGTCTTCGTGAATAAAGAAAGAAGATGGAATACCTGTCTTATTTCGCATACGCATTATGCAGAGAGATATGAATGAACAAAGAGAGACAGCGGGTGAACTACACTTGCTGCTTTTTCGACTTAGACGGCCGCGTTTTAGGCTGGCGTCTCTTCTCTATCTATACTCTCCCTACGGTGGTTCGTCTAGACCGCTCTAAGCATTCCATCTATGGTCTACGACCATTACTTTTTATGTCTAGAAGGTTATTTTTTTATTTGTATATAATATTTATATAAACTTCTGAGTTTCCAGTGAAGTTTTCGCGATAACTCAATAACTTTGAAACCTATTTCAATATCTAATATAGTAATAATCAGTTCATTTGGTAATTGTTTTTTGATGACAATTTTATATTACGTTTTAATTTTCTCCTATTTATGTTTCGGCACACCTCGGGTGCTCTTTGAAATTAGATCATAACCGTCTTTTAGTGCATTTATCGTCCGGCGCAGATGCACTAAAAGACGGCACCGGCCGAAGAGACGAACATAAAAAAAGGGTAGGCAAACAAAATTTGTTATATTATATTCTAAAATAGAAAATCTTTTCGAAAATGAAACGCCAAATTTGAATTTATTCGAACTGATAAAATTTGTGTGACCTGGAGCTTTCTCTGCCGTAAATTTTCTCCGAATTTCGTGCGGTGATAAAGTTTTACGTTTTAAAAGGAAAACTGCAACCCAGACTAAAATCAAGCTAGACAGTGTTTTAGGTAATATTGCTCCTGCATTGAGTACAATTCATTTTTTTTAGTTGATTTTAAACGTGCGACACATAGCTACGAAACCGCCAACAGGTCTGGTCGTCCAAATGAAGTCACGAAACCGGACATGATCAAAGATATTCAAATTAAAGTTGCGACGGACATCTGAGACGGTAAGCATTTCCTCTGAACGCGTTTTTAATATTTTACACCAACATTTGCGACTAAAAAATCTTTGTGTGCGATGGGTGCCGCGTTTGCTCACTGTTAACCAAAAGCAACGCCGAGTGGACGATTCATTGGTGTGTTGGCGTGATACTAACGATTTTTTGCGATGTTTCGTGATAGTAAATTCAACATAGATACATCATCATACACCTGAAACAAAAGAGCAATCTGAGCAGTGGACTGTGAGCGGAAAACTTGCGCCGAAGAAAGCAAAAACAGCAAAGTGATGGCGACTGTTTTTTGGGATGCTCGAGGGATTATTTTAGTTGATTATTTGCTAAGAGGAAAATAATAAGTGGAAACTATTATGCAAGCTTGCTGCAAAAATTAAGTGAAAAAGTACGAAAGAAATGCCCTCATTTAGCCAAAAAGAAAGTTTTATTCCACCACGACAAAGCACGTGTGCACTAGTCAAGGGTTGCTGTTGCCAAACTCCATGAATTGCTGTTCGTATTGTTCCAGCATCCCCCCTATTTCCCAGATCTGGCCCCGTACGACTACCACTCATTACAGAGTCTCTAGAAATGTTTAGGTGGCCGAAGATTTACATCAAATGATGAAGTCATTGTCGCCGTGGACTAGTATTTTGCGGGGATTGAGAAAATATTTTATGAAACTGGCGTAGCGGCATTGGAGCTGCGCTGGAATACATACACCGATGTAGAAGGAAACTACGTCAAAAAATAAGACTGTTTTAAATTTGTTATTAAAGATTTTCTTTGTCATTTCGGATACTTATCAATCACATACAATATAATATAAATACAATATAATAATCATAATTATGTACACATTCATATAAATATTTGTTCCTTACTAATAGTCTATACACTACACTAGTTAAATAAATGATAAAATCCGTAAAATATTTTTTTTTATAAAATAGGAAACGAGAATGAAGACCTACACCCATGAAGACCTACACCGATACCTACATATACCTACGCCGATGCGTTGCCCTGGATGTAGTGTCATGCACAGTGCATGGCACTACCTCCTCCTATGCAGCATGGCACTACCTCTTCATAAAACATTAATATAAGTAGTAAGATTTCAAGGAAAAGGCAAAGCAGGTATGTAAGGATCGTGATATGTGGCGCCCCGTTCTCTTGGTCTGCCCCGTTGGGGAAATGACGTGAAGATGTGTTGTTGCTGTAATAAGTTTTCTTTAAAAGAAAATCATAAATCTGTGTTTACGTTATTTCGGTAAATCTCAAACAGATTAGGCGGCGTCTTCGATGAGAGCCCATAGTGACGATCTAACATTACAAAGCATTTACATAAAACACCAACTAAGTCTACAATAGGTATGTAATATAAAAATACATGTAATACATGCATACAGAACATACATACATACATACATACATACATGGATATATATGTATATATATATATATATATATATATCATACATACATACATACATTCATAATAAAGTACATACTAAAAATACATGAAAAGACCACAATCCACTTAGTAGTTTATTAAATAGTAGTGAACGATTACGCTGGGGAGCACTTAACATCCGAATAAATATTTATTTTTTGGGTGGATTTTCTCATAAATATACAACTGGGAAACTCCGATCGAATATGTTAAATTAAAAAAAAAACTAATTTCTATTTTTCAGTACAAGTCGGTAAACTCCATACTGTAACCAATAACCATTTGTCGTATTCTAAAATAAGTATATATAAAATTGAAGCTCGCATGTTGCAAAATCATTTGTACTATATCTACTGCACGGCTGCATCCAATCTTGATATTGTCTATGCCATAATCTAGTAGCATAATTCACAAATTTTACCCAAAAAGGGAGGGAAGAGGGACATTTTAAAAAGGGAAGCCCGCTGTCGGATTGACCACTTAGTAAAAGTAATAATTGCTTAAAGAAGCTCCGCTATAAAGCAATGTCTCAAATGTCATGGCCTCCATACAGCGGATGTGTACTATCATATCTATGATAAGTAATCTAGGTGATATTAGCACTGAAATCTACGTCGCACTAGCTTAATCTAGCGCTGGGGAGACCATGAACAAAATGTGACTCTTTTTCAAAAGCTTATCTAGATATCGTTTTAGAATTATGGCGTTTTTTTTAACAAATATATGTTAGACTAAGAGTTGAAAATTAATAGTATGAAAAAATCACTTTAAAATTAAATTTCTTTTCATTTTCATTTGGGAAAGCCTTTGCAGCTGATATTTTTTACACAATTGGTAATAATGAATGTTCATTAGGATTGTTTTTTTTTTTACAGAGGATCGTCTCGAGACCATGGTTGAGATCCATTCCGGTGCAGTTGAAGAAGGCTTAGGGCAGTCACCAGTAAGTATAGCTATAGTATAGCTCATATTGAAATAAGACTCTTTACACAGGTTACACTCGGGGAGTCAGTTGACGAATCCGAGACGAGAGCGTTACGAAAACCAAGCCAACGGATGTTGAGAAGTACAAGATAGTGAATCTTGGACGAGAGAGAGAGAGAGAGGTGCATTTTTTATAACTCAAGAAGCTTTACTTCAGCCGTGTCGTCAAAAGAACATTGCACACTCGTTCCTTTAACGATGTTTATATTTTTATTCACTCTGATAATAAGAATCTCGTTTTAATTTAAAAGCTGTCTATAAAGTCGTTCCCTGCTTTCACGAAATAATACAAAAATACATCGATTAATATAAATATAAAAAATTTAAATTCATGGCAATGATGACTCAGAGCAATGGTAATGACAACAAATTAAATTTATGACAGAACGAGGTCTGTTGGGACAGCTAGTTGTCAATAATTTCTGCAGCTATATATGAATTTATTTGGATATATTTTCACACCTTTGATTACATTCTAGAAGTTTTCGTAATGATCAAAACGTTTTCGATAATGTTATACGTGATCATAAAAGTCAATGTAGGATTATAATATATTTTTTCGAATCGGTCCATTAGTTTCAGAGGCTATTCAATGCAAAATATATCTTTATAATATTATGACAGATATAGATTATATAGAAAATTCAAGTAAATTTGTACGGGACTAGACAATCGGATATGAAAATTTTAGTGAGCGGATATTACTTTGGGTTATTTCCTTGTAGTTTATTTGTGTATCGCAAAGAGATTTCCGTACATTCCACTATGAAGAGTGACAGCAGCGGTGAGAGTTTCATCTCTGTTCATTTACAGTATGTTGTGTTAAGCCTCCCAGCGTGAGGGGTGAATTAGATTTGCATATATAGTGCAATCAGGCCTGAAATGATGTCGGGCCCACCAGTGTCAACATAAATGGGTACGTTCCACAGTGACGGTTTCATACAAGCGACTTTGTAATGTTAAGCTATGGACTAGCGATGTTGGATTATACTCATTGGTTATGAACTGAAATATATCAGACCATACAATAGCCATAGGTAACAAAGGCTGCCAGGGCTTGCTATTTTTTCATAATATAACAAAATGAAGGCTTAAGTATGTTAAGCGATTTCTGAGCTGCAGCATGAAGCAGCTTGAACAGGAAAGGAGCCAGCCTCCATAATTAAAGAATGATATAGTAGAATACAAAAAAAATAACGTTTGAAATAATAAAAATACGAAGACGGCTTCAGTGTAGTTTAATATGCTCCGTTTACATATCGCGTTTATCATCATTTAATAAAAATAAAAAATATCTTTAAAATAACAAACATATAGTTTTATTTCAATTACAAATGTAAATTCATTGTATTTGTAAAATGTATGTTTTACTGCGATACGGACAGTGCAGCGTTGGCGAAAGTCGTTAGGATTGGCACGAGGTTTTCATGGGTTCTGCCATAAAAAATAGGAGGATGAGTTAGCAGGGAACGTCAATACAGATTCTATTCTTAAAACGCAATGCGTTTGTTTCTATTTGAATGTATATTTAAATTGATCTGTAGATCGAATGTCGATCTCCGTACGACAGAAGTAATAGGTGATTCAGAAAGGTCATATCGTATAAGTAAATATAAAATATATTTTATTTATAGAATAGGGGGCAAACGAGAAATCTGAGACTTTTTACGGCTACTGTCGATGCGATGCCTTCCTTTCCCGCAAATCCAATGGGTCTCCGACCACTCACAGACTGCACGAACCGCGACATTAAAGATGTCACTTTCCGTCGGTATTATGTGAGCGAGAGGTACCTCCCCGGTCGTGCCGGCCCAATTCCGTTGCATAGGAGGGTGTAGTGTCATGCACTATGCGTGGCAGTACTTCCTCCTATGCAGCATAGCACTAGCTCCTACTAATAATATAAAATTACAAGATATTTATGTTTAATAAATTAATATGGGGTTACGTGAAAAGTTTTTGGTGCGATGATCACTTCATTGTAGATCCAATCATCTTTGTAGAAAATCTTTGTAGAAAATTTTTGTAGAAAATCTTTGCAGAAAATCTTTGTAGAAAATCTTTGTAGAAAATCTTTGTAGAAAATCTTTGTAGAAAATCTTTGTAGAAAATCTTTGTAGAAAATCTTTGTAGAAAGAAACCAAAAAATCATGAAATTATGTCCGGTCCCGTGACGATGTTTGAACGAACTATTAATGATAGAACAAAATGATGTATAACAATTTTTCAGTACATCACAATATATAAAAGAATGTCGCGACAGCATGTCTCTGTCTTTTATAGTTACGTCACAATAAGCATCACGACCTTTTATTAAAAAACATTATTAAAATACCACAGACCCTTATCAAAATAAATAAATCATTATTTAAGAATATATGAATACCTTCACATCACCTTTTAAATGATTCACCTCACCATTCAAAAGATATTAATTACTAGTTTAAATAATGTAGTAAAAAAACTCCGCTCGGCTAGCTGTGCGGTTTAAGCGAAAACCCTTAGCGAAGCGAGGGCGGAGCGCTAGTTATTTCAGATTTGTGAAAGTGAATTTACAAATAAATTAGGTGCCAACAGCAGAGTAGGCACATCTTGTGATCTTATCTACATTCGTGTCTGCCGCTTTTGTCGCGTCGGGTTGAATTATGCACTTGCCATGCAAATAAAACTATTTATTTTAATAATATCAAATTACAAAACGATTCAAATTAACATATTGTTTTTGTATATTTTACGTTTCTACCAGTTGAAGAAAATTTAATAAAATATAATAGGTTAACCTCCAGACGGACTGCAGATCCATGACTTAGGTGGGGTTCGACCCCTGGAGCACCACGGGGACAAACCGCCACGTCACCAATTGAGCCAGCCGGTGGTCTGATAGCATTATTGGTTTGGACTCATTTAAACGCGAAGACATACAAAGGCACTAAAAGTGTTAATGGAATTTTTAAACATAAGTACTTAGTTCTAATCACAAGTTAAATTAATTCCACAATCAAATGATAAAATAAAATGTAACGAAAAGAAGATAAAGATAATTACTTAAATTTTGAATAATTAACAATACCATTTTTTAATTAGTACGAGAGCTTTCGAGATGTCAAAAGTAATGCAATTATGAGGATAAGATCCGCAGGCTTTCGGTAGTCGGCAAAATTATGAACAGAGACGGTTTTTATGAACGTCTTGAAACAAAATCTAATTACCGGTTTTGATGGCTTCTTTCTTATGTTTCTAATCATTTATTAACAATTTTAATTTATTAGCTTCACGATATTATATAACTAAGTAAGAGGTAGTGCTATGCTGCATTGCAGCCGAATTGCAGTGGTACGACCGTGGAGGTACCTCTCGCTAACATGATGATAGCCGATGAGCAATTATGGAGAACGCATCTGCATATGCGAGTCTATGACTATGCTATGAAAGTTACAGCCATACTAGACAATTCCAATTCTATCGTTACTGGCTCCACCGCTATAGAATCACGATGATTCTCTCAAAAATGTATCTAATAGTTCTTGTACAGAGAAAAGCAGCAGTATCGAATTCCGAAAAAAAAGCTCTACATGAGAATAAACTCTACATATACACGATACACGAGTAACCTCTCTGTTGTGAAGAGTTAATATTAGCGATTATAAACATAAATATCGGGATGCATTTCACTCATCAGCGGGAGAGTGAGGGGTCCATCCAGTTTTAAACTCCAAGCCTAATCTCGTCGTCCAAAGTGCATTCATAGCGATCCGATGAAACTGTATTGGGATTATCTACGCTTCCACAGCATAATTTCAGGACCGAACAAAATATTTTTTTTTATAGAATAGGGGTGCAAACGAACAATCGTAGTCTTTTTACGACTACCGATGCCCATGAATATTCACATAATTACTATGGCGTTGCGTTGCCCTCCTTCCTCCCCCTCCTACTATCAGGTGTGTAATAAAATCTCTGTCATAAAAATACAGATGATATTTTCAAAATCTTTATGATTTCTGTTGCGTTTCGTGTGGTCTGTTAGTGGAGGCTCGTTAGAGGGGAGGAGGAAAGGAGGGTTATTCACATGACAACTTTAATGTGGATGTTATGCGCGTTGGTAGGCGTCAAAAGGCTCATCACATTGACGGTTAATTAAAAAAAATGAATAAAAATATCTGAAAGTTGCAACAGCGTACGGACCAGTAGCACCGTGCCTTAGAAAATTTTAATAATTGTATTTGAGTTGGACGAAGGTGGAGCGAAATAAATAATGTTGTTTGTTGAACGAGCCACCAGTTTAATGGGACGAGGGGCGTCGCCATGTTGACGTTTCTCTATAACAGCTCTACGTGCGCGCTAACTCTAAGTAAGGTCTAAGTCGTTTCTGACATTTCTTTAATAATGTAAAGAATATTTTTTTTAATGAATGCTAGGGGATGGACTCGATTTGTTTCTGACTGGCAGGTCTATGGAGCTCCCTGTTTTGAGGGTTCGCTGAGCCTGTTAAGTGGGGAGTCTGGAAACACCCTTTTCTGTTTAACTAACATTAGTTTTAAGTCGTTTTATAATGATACTAGTTTCTATGGACAATGGTTTGAAAATAAATTATTTTGTTATTATTAATTTTCGTCGGCTAAGAACCAACTTTACAAACTAAAGCTTATTATGAAATGTATGTATGATAAGATCTCTGATGAGACAAGCCACAAGAACTGTTACAAATACTATTTTATATTTGTAGACTATATCTGGTCGATCTTTAGGGGATTTTTATTTAGTATTCCTTTATAATGAGAAGATGTTCACTTACGTCAATAAATAAATGAAAGATAAATGCTACAACACCATCCTCCAATAAGAATGTATGTAACAAATTCTATGTCCGCCTCTGTCTGTTTCTAAGCTTTCTTCTTTTAAATCACGAGATGCATTTTGATTCGGGTTTCATTGTTATTTAGCGTATCATACGGAGAAAATGAAATCAAAAATAACTACTTATGATGAAAAAGTTTTGTAAGCGAGATTCGACAAATTTTTTGTATGCTGCTTGGGTCGTCTTATCGGAATTATTTTTTTCCTGAACAAAAAACGGAATGTTGAAGCAGGGTCTGAGGAGTATGATCGATGTCAGATACTTCCCAACCGTAGCTTCTCCAATTTAATGTTTATCTGTCTTAACATACGGGGTCTAGCTTTGTCCTTGTCAGTTATTTGGAGTAATTGACCAGTCTTGACTGTTTAATGGCTAGCTTTCTAATGATGACTTTCAACTGTCGACATTATACTTGTGATTAAAATGTGTCCAGTTCTAAGGAGGTTGTAGCGTAGGACACTAACAGTAGGCCACCAAACGCTCAGTATCACCATACAAACAAAACAATATTATTTGAATGCGGAAATGACAACATCAGCATGACAATAATGTGGATGTCTACGGGCGTTGGTTGTTGTTAAAAGAATCTGATTGCTCGTTTGCCACCCTATACTATTAAATAATGTGAATGGCAGCAACAACAAGTGAATGGAATTGTTAGGAAGTGTGTGGAGTCTCGTCATGCGACGCACAGATAAACGGATTATACACACAAACAAACATTGACTGAGGACCTGTGGCTGTGCGCGTGGAATTATTATAGATAAGTTCCAGGACAAATGGGCCGGGAGCTGTATTGTCCCCGGCTGATGGCACTCCGTGCTTCTCACGTCTTACGTTCATTACTCTTGATGTAGTAGACGCATATTACTTACATATACATTTGTAAGCGTTAGACATCCGCATAATTGTTATGATTTTTGGCAGAGGTAGTGCCATGCTGCATGGGAGGAGATAGTGGCATGCATGGTTGGCATGATACCACATGGAGGATCCTATGCAGCGGAATTGGACCAGCACGACCGGGGAGGTACCTCTTGCTAACATATTGCCGCCGTAAAGTGACATCTTCAGTGTCGCGTTTCTTGCGGTTTATTGGGGTGGCGGTGGATATGGGGTTGTCCAGCACCAGAGGACAACCCCATCAACTCTGGGACAGTGCAATGGGGCGAGGTTGGGAACCCTGTAACCCGTGAGCAAGAACGCCACCTTAATTTTTTTCTTTTAGAAGAGAGGACTTCTTATAAATCTTCTAAAAATAAAATTTGGCCTTGTATTCTGGAAGGGGTTGGAGAACATGATGTACCAACGGCACTACATTGTGCTTCAAAATCCGCCAAACTATGCAGGGAACATAGAAATCGACATACACTCGAAAAACATTACTCTCCTACGACGTAGTCGGGTAATAATAATTAAAATTAGAACCCATGTATAATTCACTAAACGAGATTATAAGCAGTTTATTTTTAAAAAAATCAAAGATTTTTATTTCTCTGGAAACAAAATATCACTCTAGACTCTCGACTACATACGTCACGACGTCTCGACAAATATACATTATTGCACATTTTACTGCGATGAACCAATCCAAACGCTAACGTAAAATTGTAATCTTTCGTTTTACACATACCAGAGCCATGCACGCTACGAGACCACTTAACACGGACTAAGATTACAGACATACAAGCGAGAACGAACATCAAACATTGTCATCCAATCACTTTAGTGATACGTATTGTTACGCTGCATAGCAGCTTAATTGGGTTGGGACGACCGGGAAAGTACCTCTGACACGTATGATAATGTGGACGTGTCGCATTGCTACATAGTAATAATATATGTGGACTTATCACATCACGTTATCCTCGCCCCGTAGTAAACTTGTGCCTGAGTACAGTAAGGACTTGAGTTACAAGCACTAGACCACGGAAAGATACTACATATTTTAATAAATTTATGCAATTACATATATTTAAGATTTTTACTATAGAAATACATATGATATAAACACCCAAGACCTGGGCGGGATTCAAAACCTGGGAACTCGTGCGTATCACGCGGATTAAGCACCACCAACTGAGCCAGCCAGTCGTCCAATATAATACACTAGCAGACCGTCTCGGCTTCGCACGGATATTTCAATAAATATGGCAAGTATTCATTAAGGAAACATTCGACCTCGTAAACATTACATGCAACAATGACAATTCAATTTTTGACAGAGCAACGTTTTTTTGACACATTTGATAACATTTTGGGAATTTTCAAAATTATCAAACGTTTTAGAGAATACTGTAAGGCCTATGTTCATTACAGATTATGAAGGATTCTAATGGTAAAGATTATTTCAAATCCGTCGAGCGGTTTCGGAGCCAATTCAATGCAAACAAACAAATTTTACCTCCTTATAAAACCTGTAATAACATAAAACAACCTCGTGTGTGTCAGCTCTGCCCCGGGTCCGGAGTATACTCGAACGAACATTATTGCAAATGTTCAGCGATGGTCGGCCGACGGCTGACGATGACGACGCGTAGCGCCAACACCACGCTTAACGGTCTAGAAACGAGACAAAGCAAATAATTATTCAAAACACCAAAATATTGTTCCGGTGGAAACCCTTTCAGTTTCCGGTCAGTGCGCGCCGACCTGTTCAATGGATCATGAAATTATCATCGGCACACGAGCTAAGGTCAAATATACACATATTTTTGTTGCTCCCGTAAAACGATTTGGAGATAAATCGGAAAGTAATAGTACATTTTATGATTATAATCATCTATCTACATGTTAATACACGAAGAAAAAATATTCCTTTTTCGAAGAACTGCCTGAATGGAAGATTCTGAAATTTGTTACAGTTTAAGAATGTCTAAAGTAGATTTGTAGAAAGCCAATATTTTAACATAATATGCTTTAGCTTTTCTTATTTTAATTAAATAAAGCGATATGCACATTACGACATCCGCACAATACTTAAACTCGTGTAATACCAGTAAGTAACAATGTGACCATGGTTCAAGTCTTGTCGTGGACAATAATTCCAACAATTAAGATCAATCTCGCAATATTTTCATATCACAGCTTAGAAAGTACAACACTTCAAAACAACCTATATTTTATATCAAAATAAGGGTAGGTTGGTTTACATACTCATGCCTCGTATAACGCGCCATTTTTCTACGCCCAATTTATTCTCTGGTTTTCATGTTTCTTATCGCTTGTTTTCACTTGTGTGTGACAAAAGCGCAATATTATTCAACGTCGCGTCTTATGTCTTAAGTTCACGAAATTACGTTCGTTACAATAAAACAACTTCAAAATAAATTCGCTGTGGCGTGCTCCTGTATACTTCACGTTCTCGAAGTTTCAGGCGGAGATCAAATAGATGTGAACTAGTTTTATTGCATAGAGGGCAAACGAATTATTGCGTGTCTCTTGACATCTGATTAAATACTACTAGTGTAAAGTCAGACTTATGATCTGTTGTGAAGATATTTTGTTATTATTATTAACAATATTTGGTTGTATTGTAATATACTATGAATATTCATCTTTAACGGCTTACGGCATGAAGTTGAATCTTAATTTTATTCATTTGGTAATTATTCTAAATTTTATGGACATCATGCGCTCAAGCATAAGACGTCCATACATACCTACATACATACATACCTACATAAATACATACCTACATACATACATACATACCTACATATATACATACCTACATACACACATACATACATACATACATACATTCATACATTCATTCATTCATTCATTCATACATACATACATACATACATACATACATACATACATACATACATACATACATACATACATACATACATACATACATACATACATACATACATATATACATACCTACATACACACATACATTCATACATACATACATACATACATACATACATACATACATACATACATACATACATACATACCTACATAAACACATACCTACATACATACCTACATACATACCTACATACATACATACATACATACATACATACATATCTACATACATACCTACGTACATACATAAATACATACGTACACTCGTAACTGACTGATTTCATACATTATTTATATCAATTGAACTCAATTTATCTATATATAACCTATTAGACTTACTTTACACATTTCGGTTTTACTATAGAGTTTTATAAATAATTATAACGAAAAATTTTGTAAGGGATAGTGCCATTCTACGCGGAATTGGGCTGGTCCGATCGGGGAGGTACCTCTCGCACACTTTATACCGCCGTAAAGTGACGCCTACGGTGTCGCATTTCGTGAGGTTTATGAGTATCCGGTGAGCAACGCATCGGCATAATTATGTTGATGTTCAAGGGCGTCGGTAGTCTTAGAAACGCTCCGATTTCTCGTTTGTCCTCGTATACTATAAAAAAGGTAAACGTCTCGTAAACACGCATGACACGCCGTCGCAAGTCTGATGACCTGCATTTTCCTCATAAACTAGCTGACTTGTATTTGACGTAAATCTCAACTTGATATCTCCAACAGTTCCTGAGATTAGGGTCATGACAAGTGGACACATAGAATCGGAAAATTTCCTTAACAGCGAACATTATATTGCGTGTTAACATTATATTGGGATCAAAACGGAGTGAGCTTATTTTTTAGTGTAGTTTTCCCGCACAAATACTGCTCCTAGCTCTAATTACATAAGCGACAAAATACCAGTTTACCGCGTGAACCTGTCATGATTTTGCATCTAAATAATATGTTAGCGAACAATCTTATCGGCCCTGTTCGATAGATAGACACATCATTAATGCGTTTACACAGCGATACGAGCGGCCCAAACACTCACCTCCGACACGCCGACACGCTGACAAGCCGATCACAAGAGTGGAACTTACTATGGAATTTTTACGCAAAATCTATTCCGGTAATGATAACTACTCCTGTATGCTGCATTGACGACCAACTGGCCAAGTTGGTAACGTGGTGGTTCTACCGCGCCTATCGCGGGATCTAATCCCGCCTAAGTCATGCATGTCTATATGTATATGTATTCTAAATCTTACTTTAATAAAGACCTAAAGCATATAAAAAATTTCTTAGATGAATCTAATAAATTTTATATTTATGCTTATTCATTTAATATTTTTATGAATAAAAATATTAAATATATAAGCATTTCCATTGTCTAGTAGCTGTAACACAAGTCCTTACGGTACTTAGCACAGGACTGGGCTAACGTGGTGTGATAAGTCCACAAATATTATTATTATTTTTATACACCTGGTGAACGGTCGACCAATACTTATTTTTCCTAAACGCAGCCTCTACTCCAGAACCTTACTGGCCCATCTGCCGTCTGTTCTTCTGAGTGTGTCACCAGCCCATTACCACTTCAGCGAGCTTATTCGTCGCGTGATATCGGATATCTTAGTCCTCTGCCTTATGACTTCTTTACGAATTATTTTGTATTTACAGCTATTTATTAATTATAATCTGTGGACACAGCGTAAGGAATTGCGTTACAGGCACTAGACAATTAAAAACATTTAAGATCTTTATATATTTTAAAATACATACATGTAAGACCTAGACGGGATTCGAACTACGCGGGACCCATTACCTGGGCGGGATTCGAACTACGTGGGACCCATTACCTGGGCGGGATTCGAATCCATGACGTCTGACGTAACATGAGGCCTGGTCGCTTACGATATTACTGCAATAATCGATCGTCCAAGGTTAAAATAAGCATTACATCGATATAAGCACCTAAATATAGAATCTCTTTGGAACATCGACGAAATAACATATTTCTGCAGATGCTGCACATCAATCACTAGGATCGAAGCTGTTGATCTGTCTGTATCTGAGTCATCAGTGTGTTTACATACAATATCTGCCAACGTCATCATTATAGCTCCACTTCCGTCCGCACTTGTACTGATTTTTTCTTCTTTTGACTGCATAATGTGGAAATCCTTTTGGCAACATCTAACACCTGTAGATATTGCACGACCAGTAATCACGCAATTATAATGCTTCCTTTAACATTCCCCCTCAACGAGCTATCCGGGGGCTAATTAGAGACTGTTACATGATGGCGAGTGTCCATCTCGGTGAATAGAGAAGGTAGACGAGAATGCACTACTATATCTGTCTATCTAGTCGCGTATGCGCATCACGTTGGCAGGAATTAATGAAAATTTCTGTGCGGTTTGTGAGTTTTCGACGGGAAATTTGGACCTCCTTGAAGATTTGTTGTCGTGCTTTCACAAAAGAGATTTCCTGTCTCTATGCGTTGACTGTCTATGTGCGTTGGTAGTCCTCAAAAGCATTGTGTTTGACCCCTTATATTATAAAAAATACGTGCCTACTTACCTATACTAGTATTAAGATCACCACCTGGTGGTACGAGCAACCGAGCACTACTTTTAGGAAGAGGTAATGCCATGCTGCATAGGAGGATGTAGTGCCGTGCATAGTGCATGACACTACATCCTCCTCTCGCTCATATAATACCGCTTTGTAGACAAATAAGCAGTCGGAGCCCCATGATAAGTGATTACCCACAAACATCTGCATTGGCAGAAGTGATTTAATTCTTTCTCTGCACTGCTTCACCGGATCTCGCGCAGGCCTTTACACAGTGGCACCATGCAACCGTCCAAACCGCTAAGTATAGCATGTGTATTTACTATAGCTGTGTTATTGCTTCATTGCATCTGATTGGGCTGGTACGGCCGAAGAAGTAACTCTTTCTATCACAATATCGCCTTAAAGTGGCAACCATGCTATCACACTCAGCGTGTGAGTTGGTCTGCTCGCAGAGGGATGTCCAAAGGCGGTCAACGCGTATATAGATGTTTATTGGTGTCAATAGACAATAAACGGCTCCGATAGCTCCTTTGCTCCCTTACCCTAAAGAACTACTATATGTTGTTTACATAAGGATTGTAATGCCAATACTAGCGCGTTTTGACTCTCGCAAGTTGCGTCATGCAACTTGCGAGAGTCTGAAGCCAGGGTTGAAGGAGAGCAACGTAACATAACTGTGGCTGTGAAAATTACGGGCGTCGATAATCTCTTGTTGTAGGAGTTCAACCGCTTAACTTGTAGGGAAGCGTGCACCCGTAGAGCGCTAGAAAACATAAATATGTCCTCAAGTGCTCTACAGGTTATAGTTCATACTCCCGCGATTCGGTCCGTATAACCACGATTCATCTAGATGGTCTAGGATCAGCGCTAGGATTGCTCATAAAAATACTCTGATTAATTAGAAAAAATATATGCAAATCCACAAACCTGTCACCACCCAACAACACCCGGAGCCGCACCCTCCAGCAAAGCTGTATTTATATGTTGAAATTCCGACGTCGGCATATTATCCACGTATCTGCCGCTGACATGTTGATAAGCTTTTTTCATTATTGAATTTGTTTTTATGTTATGTATTTTTTTTATAACACCGACAAGGGAAATTTTGTTAAAATTTCAAATCGCACAGAGTTTAGGTGTCTGCCATAAAGTTAGACATAACCCCGGTTGTGTCCCTATGGACCTCATGATTGGAGAAATTTTGATGAAATTTTTGGACTACCGTCAGTTCGGTATTGTTTTATTGGATTTATGGAGGTTTTGGGAGGTATTATAATTTTTATTTATTATTTAATAGGGTAACAAACAATGGCTATAGCACTTAGTGTAACTTAAATAAAGAGTATACTTTTTATTTAAGTTATAATATGAATTTTCATCAAAAAGTGACAATACACTCCATCAACTATATACGAGGGTGGATATAAAAGTTCGTGGCCTAACCTACATGGAGCTATGACATCTTTTTAAATGTACCGTCATTTGTTAGTATGTGTCACATTGATTTATTGTGCGCAGTTTCATTCCGATACTGCACAATATAAATTTTCTGTGATTTATTGTTTGAAGCAATCTCATTCAATTTTCAATAATGGAGAAAATTGAACACCGTGCAGTCATTAAGTACCTCAATAAAAAAGGCCTATCACGAAAAGACATCCATCAGGATATGGTGAGCATTTTGGGGGAGTCTGCTCCATCGTATTCCAGTGTCAAGAAGTGGGTAGCTGAGTTTAAACGCGGTCGTGAGAGCATTAAAGATGATCCTAGGATTGGAAGGCGTACATCCTCTACCACGAAAGAAAACATCGATAGAATTTGTGATCTCGTACTGGGTGACCAACGTTTGACGATTGGTAAGATAGCTGAGATAACAAACATTACTTATGGGCTGGTGCAACACATAATAACGGAAGAGTTGGGTTTCCATAAGGTTTCTGCTCGCTGGGTTCCGAGGTTGCTTTCAGCTGAACAAAAACGAGTTCGATACACAATTTCGCGAGACTGTTTGGAACTATTTCAGACTGATCCCGAGGACTTTTTGTCTAGATTTGTTACCATGTATGAAAGTTGGGTTCACCACCATACTCCGGAATCAAACCATCAATCCAAACAGTGGAAAAGATCAGACTCTCCTACACCAAAAAAGCCTAAGGTCGTTTTGTCGACTAACAAAGTCATGGCTTCTGTTTTTTGTGATGTGAAGGGCATTATTTTTGTAGATTATTTACCGAAAGGTCAAACTATAAATTCTAGTTATTATTGTAACCTTTTACGAAGACTCCGGGAAGAAATAAAAGAAAAAAGGCCGGGAAAGTTGCGTAAGAAAGTTTTGTTTCATCAAGACAATGCACGTGTTCACACTTCGGTTGAAACAATGTCTGTAATCCATGATTGTGGCTACGAATTGCTGCCCCACCAACCTTATTGGCCGGATTTAGCCCCCTCGGATTATCATTTATTTCCAAATTTAAAAAAAGATTTGGGTGGCTCGAAATTTTCGACCACAGATGAGGTGATAGTCGCAGTAAACGATTATTTCGCCGACCTTCCGGAATCTTTTTTTTTTCGAGAGGATATTCAAGTTGCAGGTCAGGTGGAAGAAGTGTGTTGAACTAGATGGAGACTATGTCGAGAAATAAAAATAAACTTAGATCCACTTTTCTTTCATTTTCTTGGTCGGGCTTAGAACTTTTAGATCCACCCTCGTAGCGCTTAGATTAAAAAATAATATAACTAATTCGTACATCCACAATTACTATTACTAAAACATACTCCTAACAATGTATTAGGTGCTTAACATAATTTAAATATTTTTATTTATATTAATATAATTCAAAAGGTTATTTTGTTAATTTATTTTTTAAATTTAACAAGTTTAGTATTAAAAATATCTATCTGTTTATTGTGTTTGTTAAAGGTATGTATAGATAAATTGTAGTAGGCCCAGATGGGAGCCTTGCACAACGCCAGATGTTACAGGTACAAAAGCAGAAATAAAACCCTTTACAGGTACACATTGAGTACGTTCTTTTAAGTAAGAATCCAGCCATCGTAAAAGATCCCCATAGAAACCAAAGGCTCGAAGTTTATTTATTAATTTCCTATGGGGGATCTTATCAAACGCTTATGAAAAATCAGTGTAGAGGCAATCAACTTATCCACCACCATCCATATGTAACAAGATCTCATGCGTGAATTCACACTCAGTTGAGTCAGTCAGATTGGACTCAGTGGACTTTCCTCTAACAAATCCATGCTGTAGCTCAATTATGAAGGGCCTTATAATGGGATAAATTTGGTCGTATACAATTTTTTCAAATAGTTTTTCCATTACGTTAAGTTTCCATATAGGTCTATACTTTTTGATTCGATTCGATTTATATATAGGGACAACATAAGATTCCTTCCGTCTAATATGTACTATGCCGACATTAAAATATAATTTGTATAGGATTGTCAAAGGATACGCTAAAGTTTTATGACAGGACTTTAAAAAGATTGAAGGTATTCCATCACGGCCGGAACCCTTACTGATACCTAACTGTTTTAAATACCTCGTAAATATTTGTCCGTTAATTTCAATGGAGGGAATTGTCAGAGAACTGCAAGACATTTCTGATGCTGGATCTGTATCATCCGAAACTTCGAAAGAGGATTGGAAATAAATAATAAAAAGATTACATATTTCCAGTACATTGTGTGCATCGCTGTCATCGCAAGACATTGTATCCGGTATGCCAGAATCCAATCTTTTCTTTTCAATAAACCTCCATAATTTTTTTTTACATCACGTTTAATATTATCTTCTGATCGTGAAATATAATTATCGTTACATATAATTTGGTTACGTGTTTGGCGGTCACGTAATAGGCAAAATGTATTGAAGTCACCAATCCTTAAATAGAGCTTCCATTTCTTGTCATATTTAAATTTTTCTCTTACTATTTTTATAAGAGCGTTGGAGTACCACGGGGGATATCGATTATCTACTGTCTTTTTGATGGGAAAAAACATGGAAACAACACTATCCAGTTCCAAATAAAATGTATCTAGGCTGTTATAGATGTCTAAATAAAAGAGATGACCCCAATCTACGTCAGCTAGCAGCTAGCAGGTGGTTAATTTTATCATAGTCAGAGGAATTAAATAACAAAATTAACCTCGATCGAGGACGTAAGAAATTAACGTAGTATTAGCAACCGTAAATCAATAGTTAAGGATTGATGGTGTTTGTGTTTGACCAACGGGTCAAGACAATGGCCTACACAGCAATTCTCTCCACTTATAACCAGGTTTAGCTGCCTGTTATTTACGTTGGGTATGTAATTGAACTGACTAAATCTCGTTGTGTTAAGAAACTTATATAATGCTCTAGTCAGGCTGTCTTGGCTGTTACTAAAATAATCCTCACCACCCGAGCCGCCATTTACCCACTGAGCTGAAGACACGTTAAAGTCACCGGCCATCAGAATTTTATCGAAAGGGCTACTCAAGCAGGACTTCGATATGACATCGAAGACCATATTTAGGCAATCAGACTGTCGACTAGCATGAGGAATCTAGCAACAGTATAGATGTAGTTTACTGCGAGTAGACTGCTGATCAAGTCCAACTACAAATTGCCTCAATTGCTTCTGCGGAAAATTCTGGAAAATTAATTGGTCTGTAAGTTTGTACTGTGAACTCACGTTTAATACCGATTAAGACTCCACCACCCCTAGAGTCACCCCTTATCGCGTATTCTCGATCGCACCTGTATACGTTGTAGCGGCTATCAAATATTTCGCCATTTTATATTCCTCAAAGAAGCCTTGTTTCAGTTATGAATATAATATCATATTCCGTGCATATAATGCTACGAAAAAATTATTAGTCTTGGTTCTTAACCCTCGTACATTCTGATAATAAGTGGAATTCTTAGTCGTCGTCATTATACACAAGTGCATTACCTAAAATGTATGAATATGAGTTATAATTCATAGTACGAGTGCGAGAATTAGCATTAAGAAATTTTAACTTGCTTATAAACCTAACGCTATATGACGGCATAAAAAACGTGTACGGAAACGATGACTTTAAACGATTAGGCGGTCGAAAACCTTAATAGGATGGTGCAAATAAGAAAATAAGGAGAGACCTTCTAATGACTGCCGTCGTCCATAGACAGCCGCATAATTGCAATGGAGCCTTGTTGCCCTCTTTCCCTACGTCGGCACATTGCGGCCTTCCCGTTCGTGCCAACCCAATTCGCATACACTACAGTATACCTTCACATACACTACACTACCTTTTAATCAAAGGAAGTCTCTGATATGATAGTCGGTAAACTGTGTTTCAAACAAATTGTTGTTACTTGTTTACATTACTCAATAGCGATGATAGGTCAGTCGAAAAGTCCACTTTTTTTAAATTTTCCGAAGCATGCATAACTCGTTTAAACCTAGTGTGATACCAGGTTGATTGATAACTGGCCGAAACAACGAACTTAAAAAAAGATAGGCAAACAAAATGTATTACTTTACATTCTATTATCTTTTCAAAACTAGAACGCCAATTTTAAATTTATTCGAAATGATAGAATTTGTATTTTATGGAACCAAGAACTTTCTCCGCCGTAAATTTTCTCAAAAATGGAAAGAAACGAAATTCTTGCGGTTATGAAGTTTTACGTTCTAAATGGGAAAACAGCAACCCGGATCACACCTGAGTAACTTATTTTAAATGTTGGAGGTAGAGGTGCGAAGACACCGACAGGCCTGGCCGTTCAAATGAAGTCATGAATCCGGACATGATCAAAAAATTAAAAATCCTTTCGAATGATCGGCGCTTAAAGTTACGGCAGAGATGGTAAGCATTTCCACTGAACGCGTTTTAAACAATTTACACCAACATTTGCGAATGAAAAAATTGGGTGCCGCGTTTGCTCAATGCTACCCAAAATCAACGGCGAGTTGACGATTCGTCGAAGTGTTTGGCGCTGTGTAGACGTGATACTAATGAGTTTTTGCGGCATTAAGTGACAGTATATATGGAATATGGATAAATCATTGTACTCCTAAAACAAAAGAACAATCTAAGCGGTGGGGACTGTGACCTGCTCCGAAGAAAGCAAAAACGGTTTGTCGGCGGGCTAAGTGATGGCGACTGTTTTTTTTGGATGCTCGAGGGTTTATTTTAGTGGATTATTTACAAAGAGGGGAAACAATAAATGGAGAGTATTATGCAAGCTTGCTACAAAAATTTTGTGAAGAAATCTGAAAGGAACGGCCTTATTTAGCCGAAAATAAAGTCTTATTCCACCACGACAACGCACCTTTGCACTCGCCAAGGGTTGCAGTTCCCAAACTCTATGAATTACGGTTCGAATTGTTTCCCAAATCTGGCCCCGTGCTACTTTCACTTATTCCCGCATCTCAATAAATGGTTAGGTAGCCGAAGGTTTTTCTCAAATGATGAAGTCACTGTTGACGAGTGTTTTGAGGGGTTAGGGAAAACATTTTATCAGACTGGTGTAACGGCATTGGCGAAGCGATGGACTAAATGTATCGCGGTAGAAGGAAACTACGTTGAAAAATAAAATTGTTTTAAATAGGTTATTAAGGTTTTTCTTTGTCGTTTATCAATCAACCCTCGTATTGAAAACGTTTCAATTTTCCCAGAGATGCGAAGGAAATGAGGCGACTGGTCACGAAGATGAACGAATACCAAGCAATAAACCAACTATACTGTACCTGAAGATAAGGTGAAAATAAATATATTTCGATATTGATGCCATACGCTAATGCCAATATAACTTAACATAATGCTCCTCCGTAAGGATTGAATGCCTAAAATATGATGGTCCATCAGATTACACACATCGTGTTATATACGGTTTCCACCTGATGTAACCGTGTACATCGGCTATGACAACGTAGTATTGCTAAGTTTGGCTTTTACTAGTAAAACTTCAGAACATAGCATTGCTACGTGTGTGTATTACTGGTATAACATCAGAACGTACCATTGCTACGTGTGTGCATTACTGATATCACATCAGAACGTACCCTTGCTACGTGTGTGCATTACTGGTATAACATCAGACCGTAGCATTGCTACGTGTGTGTATTACTGGTAGAACATCAGAACGTACCATTGTAATGTGGGTGTATTACTGGTATAACATAGAACGTAGCATTGCTACGTGTGTGTATTACTGGTAGAACATCACAACTTAGCATGCCTACGTGGGTGTATTACCGGTGTAACTTCTGAACGTACCATTGCTACACCCAGTATTACTGTGATTCGTCGGTAGTCGTTAAAGAGCTCCGATTATTCGAATGCCCACTATTCTATATAATTCTATTTTAACCTTAGAAAGCTATGTTAATTGCCAAATTAACACGTCGAGCTTAGACGAAGTTCGTAACTATGTTATCATAGTTGTTTAAGTTTAATAATTGAGGCTATAATTAAAACGGTCTAGAGCTTGTCGCGGTAAACAGAAACTTCTAAGAACCGTAGTAAGAGTTAGCGGTTTGCACTACAGTCGAATCGAGACGTAATGCACGGGGGCTTACCCGGATACACGATATCGCCGCAGAACGATAATTACAAACCTATCGGGTTTCGCATCGGAGCGGAAGAGGTCAATGTCGAGACTTACGACGCCCATAGATATCCACATATATAATTAATATCCAGTTGTCAATTTTATATCTATCGAGAGGCTCCCGTCTGCGCACGGTTTGTTCGTTTGCTATATAAAAAATCATAATAATATCACACGTGTGTAGTCTGTGATAAGCACCGTACGGACTTGTGTTACAATATCAATTCCGCTATAATGCAGCATGGCACTACCCATCATTGACATAATTTTTATATTTAATAATTTGGATAAATTTTATATATTTAAGATTTTAATTATAGAAATACATATAATACATATATCCACGACCTATGGCGTAACCGCCACGTAACCAACTGAGCCAGCCGGTCGACATAATGTTAAACATCGTACTTTGGCAACCAATTCATTTCAATTTGATGGCTGTGACTTTTGTCAGCTGTTTGGTAATTACCTATGACATTTCCAAATTCAATTCAACTTTTAATGACAGTTGGAACGAACTTCTCCGACCGGCTTTGGTTTCCAACATCCAGCTGGACGTTCATATACATGATGACTACCGACGACCGATGCCCATAATTGATTTGACAGATGTGCAACAAATAAGTGTCTGTCACCAGACAGACACTTTTTTGTTGCATATCTGCAAGCTGTTTACATAGCATGTATTGTGATGACAGCTGTGACACCTGATACCTGTGTTAGACAGACAGATACAGTACGGCTTTGAGATGACGACACCTTAGGTGTGTACTTCTGTGATGTGCTATGGCTTGCTAATGTACACGTAATGCTCCGCACGGGTGTCCACGAATGGTCACAGAGCCCTCCATATGTCATCCTGATGTAACGCTCCGACACACATAAGTATGTAACAGTCGTTTTCTCTTCATTGGTTATATACTATGTGGATTCAATTTATTGTTGTGTTAACACCTCTATACCTATATAATTAATTATAACAGCCCCTAACTTTTTCGTGGTGAGAACTACATGTGGACGATACCAGAGGCGGCTTGATACGGAGACAATAATGTGCGTATGTCTTCTTATCAACCGTACTTAGACAAAATTGTAATTGTATACAACTGTAATTGAAACAAAGACGTGCGTACATTTTCGTATCAACTGTACCAGCTAAGCCTTGAATATACTTATATTATCTATATATTGGTTTGGACAAAAATTACCAAAGACATTTATTGTGAACATAGAATTAACTATTTTATATGACAATATTTTTTTTACAGCCCCGCATAAATGACGAGGATGGATCGACCAATAGCGCTCGCAACAGTATGGAGCCTTTCCGTGCTGACAGCGTGCCAGGTAAACATTTTACTTATGGTGGTTTTCAAAATTCTATATATTTGGATTTGGCTACTGGGGATATAATTTTGTCCAAAGCTCCATACAAAATATGTCAAAAGTCGGCATTTTGGTAGATTTACTCTCTGTGGTTGACCATTGCTGCTGCGTGCGACAGTAGCATGTCATTACCCAGCTACGCCACTGCAAAAGTGACCCAAACCCACGGTTATGCACTAAAGATTTATTCCCAGTCTATAACTTTGTAAAACGGTTCAATGACACTAGACTGAAGTTAATTTCTTTAGACGACCTTTTACTGACTGAAAAGTTTTCTATTACGACACCTAAACAAAACTAGCGCCGCCGGTGGCAGGATAACAAAATAAGTTTACATAGCAGCTTAAGCTGCCGTTGATAGAGTTGCTCTGCAGAATTGATGCTCTGATGATTCAACTACAAAACTAAGGGTATTGGCCCATAATTCTATCCAGTTGGCTGCGGCATCAAGGAACAATCCCCGTTTACCGGTGGAGTTTTTTTTATGATGACAACGCTTGACGTACTCATTTCAGTTAAATGTTTATCTTTCAAACGTAATTGTATACAACAATCTATTGTAATAAAAGCGAAGGTTAACTCACTCACTCACTCACTCACTCACTCAATCACTCATAATGAAATCTCAGAAACTACGAGTATTTGACTAATTTCAAATTTTGTATAGGGGTTATATTTTCGACGTAGGCGCTGGATCCAAGACGGGATTTTGTGAAATTCGTCTCCAAACAAATCGAAAACATACGGGATGTCTTTGTGGTTGAAAGCAGTATGTACCTTCGTTACTGCAGGTCTTAGGAGTTTACATTTCCTTTCAAAAATTCCCTGTAAATAATCGCCTCTGTGGTGTAACAGTGTGAGTGTCGCCCGTTAAGACCGTTAGCCGCGTGGGGTCCTAGGTTTAATCCCCAGGTCGGAAAAATGTTATTGTATGTTTTTCTGATTAATCTGAACACACATTACATTGTCCGGGATTGGAATGTGCCCAAAGTGTCCATAGGCTTGCCACCTGTGACTTCATGCGCCTCAGTACCTTGACTAATCGTGGGTGTTCTAGTATATCTACTGGACTTACGAGTCGTGGATGTACTAGCACACCTCTGCCTACCTCGTCGGGGATAACAGGCGTGAAGGTACTTTACTTCGCTTCGCTTGGCTTCTCTTCGCTACGCTTCACTTCACTTTACTTTAAATAAGCTGTCGATTTCAGTAATCTTTGACGCCCGATGTAGTGCGTACGGAGCGACTAGCACATTATTTAGAAAAAATCGTATTTCTTGACTTGTGTTAAGGGAATTGTCTGCGTATATTTGGTAGGTCAGAGAATTGATCGTGAAGTATGTTTCAACTTTTTATTCCGATATTTTCTCGGGATAGAAGCTCAAGCGGATGAGCCCGCGAGACGCGTCTACAAATTATATAAAAATCTCTTCATCAATCATCTTGGAAACTTTTGATGCGTCTGAGGTTTCTTTCTTATAGTATTAGGGGCCAAACGAGAAATATGTACTTTTGACGACCACCGACCTCAATTTACATCCACATTATGGTCATGGAGATGCGTTGCGCCCTTCTCTCCTCCCGTCCAATGGACCACCGGCTACTCACCAACATTTCATTTTTTACATACCGAGTGCATATTAACAAAAATGCTTGTTGCAGTTGCGTCAGAGAGCATGCTGAGGACTGGACGATATTATAAAGGGATTTATTGGCCGTCGATAAGAAATAGTTTTAAGGTAAATATGGGCCTCATTCAATTATTTATAGCGAATTGTAGATGTAGTGTAAAAAACGCATTACTCACGTTCTTATTTAAAAATGGCACAAGTTTGCAGTTTGCGTGCGGGTTCCTAATTGAATACAACTTTTTAAATAATAATCTGTACGTGTGCACTCTACTTCAATGAAGGTAATTACAAATAAATGTGTGATTTTTTTTCTGACATAACCAACTATAAAATGCTAATTTTATCGATTCCTCTGTCTGCATTGCATTATCTGCCGTGTCACAAAATGTGTGCGTGTGTGTGTGTGTGTGTGTGTTTGTGAGAGAGAGAGAGAGAGAGAGAAGGAGCTGGCCGCGGTTACGACAGCTGGCTGGCGCCGCCAGGCGCTGGTGCATTGGCCATGAATTTAGTTTATTGGACTATAAATTTATAATTGGACCCTCATTAAAACTTATTAATAAGTCCCAACTCTAATTTCGAATCGAGTTATGAGGGTGTTGCTCACACATGCATTCCATTTGTGTCTCATGATAACTGACTCTATCGTAGTGGTAGATGGGAGATGGGACCTACTAAATGCATGGCCCTTGTTTGTAGCATAGGAGGACAAATGAGGAATCGAAAGTATATGTGCTTACCAACAACCATTGGTAACCCCACGGTTAATGATAGTGACATGCACTGACATCCACAATCCCATCACCCCAATGTACCGTCGGATAATCACAAATCGCATGTAACGGTATAGCATAGCCATAACTTTGAACACAGTAACATGTGAGCGAGGGACACCACCCCGGTCTTGGCGGCCGATTCTGCTACAATTGACAGTACCTGTAACTGACGTTGTTGGGAACTCCTGGCTCTTTACGTTTCCATCACGTGACGGTCTTAGCACAGAGCTTGGCTGACGTGGTGTTAATTCCGCAGATTATTTATTTATATTATACTTTTAAAACACGGATAGGGAATCAATTCAACGGTTCTTTGCTTTCCTTCAGGAAGAAATGGTAGAGATATCGTACCAGAGGTATTCTAGAAGACAGAGACAAAAATCCTTGATAATGGTCAACGTTGTCGATTTAGCACTTAAGGTACGTGTTTGAATGCAACTGCTTTTGACCTTGTTCTTGATGTTTTAATATTTATGGAATACATTTGAAGCTTCTGAAAATTACGACTAAACATTTGTTCAACAAATTATCATTTATGGTGAGATCGAAATAGACAAAATTTGGTCCTGAACTTTTTTAGAGGGACAAAGGAGCATTCCTTTCACACCCCAATGGACCACCCACTGTTCCCAAATCGCACGATATGAGACAGCTTAGCCGTCACTTTACGCCGATATCTTGTGACCCATATTTGCCTCTCGGTAGTGCCGGCCCAATTCGGGTGCAACGACACATGTCACTACCTCTCAGTAAACACTAGCATACTATGTGTTAAGAACTAGCATATTTTTATTGTACATATTGGCAAAAGAGCAATTGACGCCTTTATGCGACTACAGACGCCGATGAATATCCGCATGATTAGCTTATCCATGCGTTGCCCGCTTTCCTCCTCCCCTCCAATGGGCCACCAGCTACTCTCAACTTTAGGGTGGCATCATGTGAGCGTCCTATCAGGTCGTGCCGGCCCAATTAAATTTTAATATATTATATATACAAAGTACTTACATAGAAACAAAACTTCTCTAATTAACTTTATTTTCAGATTTGCTTATCTTTAATATACACGCTGTCTATTCGCCATAACAGTAAGTTTTATGTTTATATCTCATAAGTACTTTTAGATTTCCTTTCACTCCGTTTATGTACTGCTAAGTGTTGCGTGTAATTGTGACTTCAAGGCCGGTAGCTGCATGTTAGTATATGTTGAGTATAAAGTAGCATAAAGCCGACACGACTGGGGAGGCGATGCCGACACAAAGTGCAAATTTAAAAGTTTCCGTTCTTCAGAAAGCAAGAGTCCAACCACTATCCTCAAAACGTAACATCCATATAAGTAAATAAATTCTGTAATAACTTATGCACTAATCTATAATCATTATTTGAATGTCGAGCATTGATTACACGACTTTATACTCAACTTTCATTCTAAAGCATCCGTGATGTATATGAACAGATATACAAACCCAACAAGTGTTTACAAAGCAGATCATATTAGAAAGAAGTGCAAATTGTAAACATATTTTTTAGAAACCCAGCCGAATGATTTTAAGTTGTTTTACAGTTATGTAATGGTATATTGTGCACAACTTGTATAAGGTCGATTACGAGACGCTGACTGTGTGTCTATCTTGGTGTTTTGGTAAATCAATGATGCCAAGTGTTACATGGAACTAGATCTTCACAACAGAAATTTCGTAGCTTGACTTTGGCACACTTCTCAGTAGTAAAGCTACGTAGAGTAATAAATCACGTCAATTCCCTAAGGGCAGACAGGACCGCGCGCCTCATATAAATAGGATTGCATATGACTAATAAAATCTGGTGCACCGCTGCCGGTTCTTTTATCATCAAAAAATGAGCAGTGTAAATAATATCAGATGGGGGACGTCCACAGCAGCTGCAGCTGTGGACGTCCTCCAGCCTCCAGGTCGGGCTTAGACCTTGTCCTGCAGCATTAAAACGTCCAGTGTGTCTTGTAGCTGAGATATCTGCTGGTGAATATCAGATAGCGTGGACGGCGGCGTTTGTGATTCTGAACATCGCCATGTGCCTGCTTGGAGCGTGGCGGTGCTTCGCCAACAACTACCTGCACTGGGCGGCGGCAGCTACTTGGATATTGCTTATTGCTCAAGGTAAACTCTTCTTCATCCTAGCGTTATCCCGTTTCTACATTGAATTGCTATCTAGGACATTTGATGCGGACACCAGTATTTCACATATCGACCGCCATCTGACCTCTGACAATCGGAACTAGAAAGTAACCTAGAACAAACCGACGAAAACCAGGCGCAACCCTAAATTAGGTGGAATTCAAGTACACGAATTCTTCGGTGTTTTCCTTCTCTGTAAGAGCACTCATAAAATGTAAGTATATGGTAAAAACTCATTGGTACATGAATGAGTTTGAACCGACTACCGGAATGGAAGTCCGAAGTGCTAACCACTGGATCACCGAGGCTTGTCCAAAGTAAATATAACTGACAAAGTAAAATTCATGTATGTATGGGAAGAACCTTACTGTCCCATCCGACATCCGTTCTACTGAGTGTGTGACCAGCCCATTGAGATAAGTAAAGTTCTGGAGTGGAGGCCGCGTTTAGGAAAACGAAGTGCTGGTGAACCATTCGCCAGGTGGGCAGACGTTCTCCGTGCAGTAGCCGCGATGTATGTGAGTAGCAGGAGATGGGTCGTCATGGGGTTCATTGAAAGAGGCCTACGTCCAGAAGTAGACAGATAAGGGCCGATGATGATGATGATGTATCGAAAGACGAGGCATTAGTAAATGTTCAACAACCTGCCACGGTCATTTCGTATGTGATGGCTAGCCGAGCTTCAGTTCAATTTGGAAGTGAGTCGTTTGCTTTATCTGTCGTTTACCCCTGCAAGCTGCAGGTATGTTCTGTGTTTGCCGTATATTCAAATTACGAATAAAAAGAGATATAATGTAACTTCTCCTTCCATATTTCGGGAAAAAGGGGTATCACTGTCAAAAATCTTGTATCGGTAAAAAGCCTTGATTACCGTGATAGCGCCTTGTAAATCAACAACGCTAGCTACATGCACGAAAAAATATGACGTCTTAGTAAAGTTCTGAATGGGTGGTACCTGCGAACGAGAAAGCATAACAGGTCGTTTCTTCCAACCAATCGGTCGATGCGTTCTCAAATCAGTTCGAAAAATGTTACCACGTTAAATTATAACGTCAACATCTGTAGACTATTTGTCTGTACCTTTTATTTTGACATAATTATAGATGTTTGGGTTCGTTCGTTTGGCTAAAGTTAATGATGATATTCCAGGTCTAAGCGGCCAAGGTATTGGTTTCCACAACCCCGAGAACCAAGTGTGGTACATGCTGTTCATAATATTCGTGCCGTACGCCATGCTGCCGCTGTCCCTGGGCTGGTGCATTGTGATTGGTCTGCTGTCCTCCTTCTCGCATGTGCTGACCACGGTCATGCACGGACAAAACAGCGGCGAAGAGCTGGGAGTAAGTGTATGAATCGTCTAACAAGACAAAGAAACAATTTAGTAAGAGGTATTGCCATATTGCATTGCAACCGAGATGGGCCGGCACTCCTTCAGAAAATACATACCAACAAATATTTCTGTATGTTGTATCTAAACTGGTTCGCAACAGGTGCCAGGGATCCGTTGAAGCTTCTGACGTCTTTACGATTGATGAATCAATACAGTAGATGGGTTAACTACAGCACATAATGCCAAAAAATACATTTTTATATATTTTTTGTACCTTTTCTTAAGGTTCTTTATATTTTAATGGTTCAACACCGCAACCAGGTACTTATTCTATACATATTTTATATACCTACGAAGATAGGAAGATACAAAAGGTAAAAAGCTTTCCCGCTTACTTACGGCATATAGAGTATTATAATCAACTAGCCTGTTATTATAACCCTCTACACGATTACATTCAAATGACTGCACAGATTTTTATGAGTAATAAATAGCTAGAACACTCGATTAATTCGCCCTTCTAACGGAACTTCTAACAGAAAGGATGGGAAAATTGATTACTATAATATAATTTTTATATTATAGTAATCAATTTTCCCATCCTTTGACATTATTTCAAATTTCCAGCCTATTAATGACTTGAAGTTAATGATGAACCATAACAACTGTGATTTCAGTACTACGACAGCAACTCGTGTAGAATTCGAATACTCATAAGCAACTCGCTGCTATACAGCGCCGTCAACTTCGCTGGCATGTACACCAAATACCTCACGGACTGGGGACAGAGAAAGGCCTTCCTGGAGACCCACCGGTCCATGGTCACCCGACAGAGGACGAAGCGGGAGAGCGACAGGCAGTGGAAACTGTTCCAGAGTGGTAAGTGTATAGAGTTAAGAGTGTGTACCATATGAGAGGTACCTCTCCGTTACCTCCCGCTCACATGATACCAGCGTAAAGTGACATCTACGGTGTTGCGATACCGGTATGTATGTATGCCGGTGCCTCATGGGTGGGGGTGTGGGGGTAGGGAGAAAAGGTGGGCAACGTATCGGCATAGGAATTATCCTTATGTTCATGGACATCGGTAGTCTTAAAAAAGGCTCCGATTGCTGGTTTGCCTCCCTATACTATAGAAAAAAAATGTGTGCACTGCCGGAGGCTTAGTAGACAATAATTATAATCTCTGTGGACTCTGGACTTGTAGTGTGCGGGTGTGGCTATCACACGATAGAACAAGGAGTATCTAAATGACTTTACAACGTTACCTACCAAAGGATACTTTTCATTAATTTAAGAAATTCAACGAAACAAGAAATATATTTAAGATTTTTATTACATAAATCCTTGAGCGGCGGGATTCGAACCCTCGTCCTCTGGCGCAACATGTAGGATTGTCCGAGCCTTGTTACCACTATGCCTACTGGTCGCCAGATATTTACTGTGTCCAGGTATCGATGTCACCAGCAACTGTTATGTGCGACCGTCTCAGCTCCTGACATGGTGATAATGATACAAAGGTCGATAAAATTTATAAGGTCATAACTAAATGTAACTACTATCTACTAACGAAAAACATAACTATTTTCGTGGTCACTGCCTAAATGAACTTTTCTAATCTAAGTAAAAGGTACGGCAAAATACAATGTTTAGCAGTGGGTGGATTAGGAAGTTGAGTTTCAAAGTTAGCACACTTATATAAATTAGAACAATTTACAAGGAATTTAATATCTTGGAAGATTGTATAGGATGACGTCAACAGAGTACCTACTCTGCGACGGCTGCTGGCAGTGATCGCAATATCGGGAATGTAAACTGTCCGACGAAACTGAGATAACTTTCACAATAAGAGTACGGATTGTCCGTTTAAAGTAGGTTTATTGTAAAACTTACATCCTAGGAATTTGACGATGAGGATTATCGATCATTGAATATCATCAAAGCCTTTTGATGTGACAAGCTGCAGCTAAGTTTGTTCCGGACATGATTTCAATCAGACCGATTCGCTAATCGAGTCTAACAATTGACTTATATACTACTCAAAACAAAAATGAAAATAAAACAGATGAATAATGAGACATGAAAATAGGCTAACAATTGCTTAAAATAATGATCATGAATTGTTTTTTATGTTCATAATAAAATAAAATTGAATGAAAAACATGAACAAAAGGAATGACCGGTGAAAGACAAACTACTGTTCTTGTCACTTTTGTTTCTTCTTTTTAATAACGAGTATGTCCTCCTCTCTTAGCAATAAACTCCAAAAGCCTCGTATGCATACTCTGGATTAAGTTCCTCACGTTTTCATCTGGAATCTCGTCCCAAGCATCTTTTTAAGCGTCAATCAGCTGCTGTTGGTTGTAGACCCCTTGCTCATTCTCTCTAACTCTTCGTTTCAATTGGTCCCAAAGTTGCTCTATCGGATTTAAATCCAGACGGTTAGCTGGCCGTGGTAATACCACAATAGGAGACCCTTCTAGGACAGTTTGGGTTGATCGAGCTGTGCGTGCACGGGCATTATCTTGCATGCGGATGAATCCAGGCCCCACTCACTGTGCAAATGGGATAACTTGAAGCCTGATGACGTCCTCGATGTAACGTTCTGCAGTTACGGTACCCGAATTTAAAATGGTGAGCTCGGTTTTACCCTGTAAACTAATCCCACCCCAAACCATTATTACGTTGGGACCACCGAAACGGTCATTTTCGTGAATACAGGACTCCGAAAACCGCCCGCCGCGTCGTCTGCACACTCTGACACGCCGATAATCATTAAGAAAATTTACTTTGCACTAGTCTGTAAAAAGCACCTTGCCCCACTGATTAATCCCCCAGTTCAAATACTGACGGGAGACTCTTAATCGGTTTGCACGTTGAACCCTGCTCAGAGGAATTCGAACAACTCATCGTCTTGACGTTTGCTGGTCTTCGTGCAATCGAATACGACGTGTAGTTTAATCACTGGCACGGGTACCCGCTGTCAGCCGTAGGTGGTGTTGCTTACAGTAACTTACGGGCCGTTACTGTACGATCACGACGGGCACTTAGTTGGATGTACTGGTCCTCATGAGTCGTTGTTATGCTACTCTACCTTAACCAGGTCTCCTGGCAACACTGCCAGTGTCTTGGAAGAGATTTCATTCATTTTGGACAGTTTTTCGAAAAAAACCCAACTGCAAACCCACGTAACGCTGAGAACGTCATTCTTGAATCATCGTTATGGCTCTGGTTGCTGTAATTGTATCCATGTGCCTTCGTTCTGGTGGCATGATTAACGCGAGATGATCAACGAATTAATTGAAATTTAAAATGTAAGACCTTTTTCCTAAGATAACCAAAACAAGTTAAGAAGACAATCAAAGAAAAACATAAGAATAAAATCCAATTATTTTTTTCTTGAAATGATGGCCAATACTTGCAAATTAGGACTACGCACACATAAAATAAAAAAGGAATAAAAGAGATCAAACACCAAAGATTTCGTAATATGAATATAATGCTACTCATCAGTTACTTTCAGTTTACTAAGTTGCACTGAAATGTAAATAAACTAGTGGCCCTTATTTTGTTTTGAGTAGTATATTTATTTTTTGCACCTGTAGCGGCTCTCATTCACATAACACTGGCGTGAAATATCGGCTGTCTTATCGCTTGTCGAGTGGCTTATAAAATTTTCCGTAGGCTCAACAAGAATGTTAAGCACATAGTTGCTTGTTGTCTAGACCAAGTGCACCAAATCGATCCTTGACCTTTACAGGAATTTAAAGTTGATATTATGAATTAATTTGTTTGCAGTGATACCAGACTTCCTGGCAAAAGAGATCTCCAGCCACGTGTCGAAGGTCAAGGGCGAGCTCCAGGAGCAGCAGTTCAACAACTTGTACATACAGAGCCACCAGAACGTCTCCATACTCTTCGCTGACATAAAGGGATTTACAGGTAATGTTGTGATGTACACCTTATAGCCTCAGTGGACTTGCGTCATGTCAAGTTTGATCCCTGCCATGAACAATGAGTTCTAACTTAAGTGAGTTTTCTGAGTGCTTTTACAATGAAGAAAAACACCGTGAGGAAACCCAAATTCGTGTTTTCGAATTCGTCCTAATCTAGCGTTGGGCCTATTTTCCCTTGTGAATTGTTAAGGTCAGATGGCAGTCGTGCTGTGTGTCAAAACTTGCGCCCTCATGATATCCCCTGCATTAGGTAGCCGACCGCGATATCATGTGGTATAGGAGCGGGATGAGGCTAAGACGCATAAGAAGACGAACAACTTGTACATCTTACAGTCAGTAAGCTTTAGTAGTACACCTTTGTAGCTTCGCAGCGGAATTGGGCCGACACGATAATGCTTTTCATTTACAATTAATAATTATCCAGTAGGCTGATATTACAGGCTGCATATTTAATGAGTAACACATTGTTTCAGAGCTATCTGACAAATGCAACGCGGAGGAACTAGTCAAACTTCTGAACGCTTTGTTCGCGCGTTTCGACACACTAGCGGCTGTGAGTAGCTACTCGTATATATATATATATATGCAAATTTATAAATATAATTAAAAAGATTTGCCAAGTGCGCGCTTGACTCGCGCAATAGTTCCGTACTGTTACAAAGAAATAAAAGCACTTTATAATTATGAAGCAAAAAAAATCACCTTTATTATTTATATTAAATAATTATTCTATCTTGTGTTTTAGTTAAAGTTCAATTCTTTATCGCGATTCATGAGATATAGCCTGGTGACAGACGGACGAACGCATTCTTAGTAAAAAGGATTTCGTTTTTTATCCTTAGGGTACGGAAGCCTAAAAAATGTGCAAGATCACTAGATAGTACAGCACGTGTCATGCAGAAATATGTGTCCGTAAATAATTTATTGATCGTAGAGGAACAACTGCCTGAGGATCAAGCTACTGGGCGACTGCTACTTCTGCGTGAGCGGGCTGCCCGAGGCGCGCGAGGACCACGCCGACAGCTGCGTCAACATGGGCCTGCACATGATACGTGCCATACGCGACGTCAAGTACACTAACCAGGTGAGTGTGCTTGGGGTGCGCGGTATTTTGTACACTTTTTCTGTCCTCATCGTTAAATACTTGATAAATCGTTAACGTCCAGTCGTCTGTGGTAATTCCTAGCCGACACTTTTTATTAAGAAAATTTTGTAAAACAGTGTTTTATTATATTAAACATTATTCTTATTATTAGTGGTAAATATGATAAAAAAGCACAAACATTCTCTGCGTACGTTTGCAGCACCCGAAGGTAGACCTGGACATGCGCATCGGCATCCACAGCGGCACGGTGCTGTGCGGCGTGCTGGGGCTGCTCAAGTGGCAGTTCGACCTGTGGTCGCACGACGTTACGCTCGCCAACCACATCGAGAGCGGCGGCCTGCCCGGGTAACCACACTCACAAAAATATCTACGTTTATGTGTGGATTAAAATAGAAGATTTTAAAGAGTGTTATAGTGAAGACCTTAACCGAGATGTAAGGATATCACAATATTCGTAGTTGGCCCTCTGGTACAGTGCGCCGACATACTGACACAACGGGACTAGCGCGGGGAGACGAAAGGGGAACGGGGAGTGGCTTCACATCCCAGCGATGTCTACAGATAATGTCACTATTATTTACAATTTTAGTCGTGTGCACATCTCCGAGGCGACTAAGGAGTGTCTGAAGGGAGCGTTCGAGACGGAACCGGGGGACGGAGCCAGTCGCAGTGCGTACCTGCGCGAGCTGGACATTACAACGTACCTCATCAAAACCTCCGAGCATCTACCCCCCACCAGGGACAAGACTAAACCTTGGTAGGTATATCTATACATTCGTTATTTAAACACAAATGTCACAATTTCAATTTTGGACTGTACCATAGACATCAGATATTTTTTACGTCTATAGTCTGTACCTACATTCCAATATTTTGCTGTATATAGAAGGAAGACAATTTTCGTTTTATCCCCCCCCCCCCCGTACAGCGGCGTACCACGTACAGAATCGTTCAACGATATCCTGATGAACTATCTCAAAATTGTTTTCCGAAAATAATTAAACATGAGTGGAGCAGCAAGACGCATCAGCAAGACACTTTTGACAGTAGTCGTGGAATTGTGACCGCAATGGGCTTAGAATTCTTTGAGGCTTAACTAGCTAACGCTTCCTTTTAGCGTGAGACTGCGACGAAACTTTATTCCGCTGCTTAACTACACAACACATAAAATCCTACTAAGCATTTCACGATGACCTGTAGATAAGAGGAAGGAAGATGTAGAGTGTCATGCTGCACTGCAGCGGAATTGGGCCGGCACTACCGGGGAGGTACCTCTCACTCACATGATACCGGGATAAAGTGACATCTTCAGCGTGCCATTTCGTGTGAGTTATGAGTAGCCGGTGGCCCATTGAGGGATAAGTGAAAAGGAGGGCAAAACAGCGGCATAGTAATTATGCTGACATTCATAGGCGTGGGTAGTCGTAAAAAGGCACAGATTTCCCGTTTATCCCCATATACTGTAAAGATTCGTCCTATCCAAAATTTACTTTATGCTGTCGCGATCTGCGAGTAGTAGTCGGTACGCTGTACATTGAACATCGCACTTATCTATCGAACAGTGATAATTTTTTTAAGTATTAAAATTGTGTTGACAGCGCAGCATCGCAGCAACAGGCGGGTACCAACGGAATGCCCCGCGGCGTAGACGAGGAGACCACTACTGATGACGAGCCCACGGAGATGCCCTTTCAGCATGTAAATACTTTTTTATAGGGGCGATAACCCAAACGAACAATCAGATCCTTTTACGACTACCGACGCCCGTGACATCCACATAATTACTGTGCCGATGCGTTGCCCTCCCTTTGCTCCTGCGCAATGGGGCACCGGCTACTCGCGAACTGTACGGAATGCAACAGATAGTACCATGCTGCATTACAGCGTAATTGGGCCAGCACGAGCGGGGAGGTACGTCTCGCTCACATGGTTCCGACGTAAAGTGACATCTTCGGTGTCACGTTTCATGCATGTTTTGTGAGTGGCCGGTGCCCCGTTGGAGAAAGGAAGGAAAAACTATCATTGCAATGAACCTAATGCTATGTGACGACTTTTAACCACAGTAGCCCTTTATAGAGGCTAGGCACTAGGGGTTCATGTAAGCACCTATAATACATTGTACGCTATCCTATCGTGACAATTTTTTAATCAAAATGATTATGACAATGGTTAGCAATATAGTTTTTAATAAGGGTTAGTAAAAAGGTGAGGGTATGAAGTCTTATCTGGTAGTTGTCCGAGATTCCCTGCTACGTCCTGGATGGTCCTTTATATATATAATTGTTCCTCCAATCAACAACTACTGAAGTTGAGGATTATAATGATATTTTATCTCCATTTTACATCCAAATTTAAAATGGAACAAGAAAAAAAGGAGTAGAGCTCCGAAAAGGAACACAAAACCAATAAGATTCCCGCATAGAGCGGGCGAGCCAATAGATGGCTTCATGTGCCAACTAAAATCAGGTAATATATATACAGAGTTACAATTAAATTTAACAACCAATTTTCACATGTGCCATATACTATTCTACTACACAACTAAAACATTATTGATACGGTCTATCAAATTAGTAGCCATGTAGATGATTTAAATACTACTATCAAAATGCAATCAAAAGAGAATTAAGACATTTCAACATTAAAACACAAGCTATGAAAAATGGTGTCGGCAAGAAATCATGGACTTACCTTTTTATATGTAATATTAATACGCGCATTGTGACACGAATATGTAGGTTCCCGACGGCAACTAGAAAACTAATTAATCATCATTTTGTGATGGCAGATAGAGTCAAACATCACAAATAGATCCGATCTCAACATGCCAAAATGGAAAAGGAGTGGCATTTCTTCAACACAGAGAACATTAAGCCTCACAGTTAAAGAAAGAAAGGCAGATGTACTTTTTATAAAATATTTAAGTAGCAAAACATAATTGCTACACTATGTTATACAAAATACACATCATAATTAGGATTCTAAGTAAGGAAATAAAGATAACGCAGGTACAAGAACTCTATTTAATTAAAATGTAACCTTTATTATGACCTTTACTATTTTTATTTTATAAATATATACACAGAGATACCTATTTGGATACATAGATGTACACTATATTTGGAGCAGACATTTCATCGGGTGGTCCCTGATCACTAATTCACACAATGTAACAAAAATATAATAAAACACCTTCCCTGTACTACTTAACATATTCAACATTACCTCTTATATACCAGTGGAAAAAGGACTTAAGCCTTTTTCTGACCATGACGTAAAATACATAAACGTGAAACGTTGGATCAGATTCATTCTGATAACAGAGTCTGTAATAAGCAGGAAATATGTACGTTAGCTATATAGCAAGATACAATTAACGTAAGTATTTACTTGTAACGCGTTCTACAAGCGGCCATCGTAGAATAAAGGACACCACCCAGCTGTGGCGGCTGATTCGGCTGCAACGTCGCGATAGCACCGCTCTTACTAAAACGTGTATTATAACTTATGCTTATATTATATAGCGTAGGTACAAACCAGTGTTTTTCCACAGTACTTCCAGAACAGCGCGATAGGCGTCCTGCGGCGCCGCCATCAGAAGCACGAGGACATCGAGTGCGGACAGGAGCTGGAGATCACTTCCATTACAGAAGTAACACTCGTTGTATATATTTTGATATGTTAAAATATATACCCTTACTTAAAATTTATATATAGAAATATGCGATATGCGTATTTGTTACACAAGCTATAAACTGCTTAATTCAAATATACGAGTATGTCCTTGAAGAACAGGCGCTTCTGCTGTCTACTGCAGACAGTGCCGCGACCCCGACTGTTGCTGCGATGCGTCTAGGGACCGCCTAACAGTGTAACTAGAAAGCATGACGAGAATATTTTCACAATGCCTACAGCAGCTAAAAGGTGTGAGAGCTCACAAAATAGCCAAAAACCATTTCAAATTTCTACACACACTTGCTATGAACGGAGACGCTACGCACTTTGTAGCTACGCAAATGTCTGCTACGCGTACACGACGCGTAGCATGCTCTACGCTATTGCATCGCTATGCACGGGTACACTACGGTAGCGTGCTCTACGCTATTGCTTCGCTATGTACTCTACGCATGCAATCGGTAGTTTATAGATAGTTTTAAGGAGTAAATAAGTAGTTGGATGTTATTTTTTCGAACACTGATGCCCATTAATATCCGCACAAGAGGTAATATTGCATTGTCCAATAACGTTGCGTCGATTAGCTGCAATGACACTTGTTCTTACTCTCAGGAGGACGATATAATCAATCACTCGATCGAGGTGAGCAGCAACATGAAGATGCGCGTGGAGCACATGCACCCGTGGTCGCTGTACTTCCGCCGCACGTCGCTGGACCAGCGCTTCCAGCAGCTCGACGAGAAGACCTTCAAGTCCAACGTCATGTGCTGCCTCGTCATCTGGCTCTTCCTTATTACAATACAGTGCCTCATACATTTCGAGTGAGTTTTCAAAAGCTACTCTTATTATATCTATCAATTAATATTTTTGTGTTTCCTAGTTGTAAGTTCAATGTACTAATACTGTTTTTCAAGCAACGAAATAAAGCTTCTGTATTTTATTACATAATACTCGCTATAATCAGCAGTGGGGTTATTTGGCTAGGAACGAGTTTGAAATTCGTTTCTTTTGACAATTCTTCAAAATTAAATATAAACAAAGTTTTTGTAAATAGCTTGCTCGAAGTTTCAACCGGGTTACACCAGCCGTAGTTACGAGCCGACTCTTAAGTATCGCTTAACACCCGTTAGATAACTACAAAGTGTGTAACAAACGCGAAAGTCTCAAACAATTTCAAATATAAACTTATCGAAGATGCATGTATTTGTTTCTAAGCGATTAAAATCTCTGTAAAAAACATTCGGCTCATAGCACGTTACGAACGAACACAATATATAGAGTCATCATGATGTCTAAACATTGCTATACATTTATAGCAAGGGGTGTGCCAAGATTTCAGCGTACATTGTAACCGAATGGGGGACCGTCAAGTCGGGGAGGTACTTCTCACTCACATGACACGGCAGTAAAGTGACATCCGGTTCGTGGGTAGCCGGCTCATTGCGGATATCTATGGGCGTCGGTAGTCGTCAAAAGGCTCCGAATGCCCCCTTTTTTTGTCCCCCTATACTATAAAAAATGGTTTATAGTAATAGATGTGGCTTGGCTTTTACAAAGTGTATGCATGATATCAACTTGTTGTTTACTAACTCTATTGGCCAGCTGCCACCAGCTGGTGGTGATCCTGCTGGTGGTCACAGTGCACCTGGGCATGGCGTTCCTGCTGGTGATGGCGGAGGAGTTCGCGCTGGCACCGGCGCGGCTGGTGCGGATGGCCGCGGCAGTCAGCAGCATGAGGATGCGGAGGAATATCTTCATGGGTTGTTTCGTCACCATCATGTCTATAGCCAGGTGATTTTATACACAACAGCCTGTTATCCTTCTACTGCTGGACATAGAACTCTGATAATTATCAACAATGTGGCTGGTAGCGGATATCAACCTTATAGTTCTCCACCTCACTTTCTCCTACTCCATGCTTGAGTAATATTGCGGAGATCGCCTTGCTATTTTTAAGGTGTTTGCATTTTATCGCTCAATACAGAATAATAATTAATGATCTAGACCTCTCAACGAATGCGATAATATTCAACTGAAGTACAGCTCAGCCCAGGAATTATTCTCAACTTTGATTTGTCAACATCAACAGTATGCACACAAGTAGCTATAAACTATAAGAAAACATGGAATTGATATGAATAAAAAAGTGTGTGATGTATGAGAAAGATTTCTTAAATTTTGTTACAATTAATTGTTTATCTTTAAATGTTAATATAATAAACGATTTATTATGGCAGCGAACCTGAACCAGCGGTATAAGTGGAAAAAAATACATAATATTGTAATGCACAAAGTACACACACTACTCCATTGCTATGGAGTAAGAATCAAAGGAGGGAAATGTTTTTGTTTCGAAATCTCAAAGTTCAAAATACAATGTGAAGGGTATCATTTTGCAAATTTCAGCACGACCAAACTGTACATCTGTCCATCGAGCGACTACGCAGGGGCGGTCGCGTCCAACAGCACCAGCACCAGCGTGAGCTACCCGTACTACACGCAGTGCTACAAGCCGGAGTACGTGGTGTTCACGTGGATCCTGTGCCTCATCGCGCTAACCACCATCCTCAAGCTCGGCTACATCATCAAGACCTTCCTCGCCATCGCCAACGTCGCCATGTACTCCGTGCTGCTCATCACTATATACTCCAACTATTTCGAATCCAATAATGAGTGAGTATACGTGTGAATGTATGTGTGTATGTTTGTTCGTTATTATTTACACAAAAACTAGTGGTTGAAATGTTACAGAAGGTATAGATTGTAAAATGTTTACATCAGAGGTAATGCCATGCATGTTGCGAAACACTATATCCTCCTATGCAACGGAATTGGGCCGGCACGGCCGAGGAAGTACCTCTCGGTCACTTGGTACCGGCGTAAAGTGAGAACGTCACTGTCGTGTTTCGTGCGGTTTGTGAGTAGTCGGTGGACCATTAGGGGAGGGTATGATACGATAGCAACGCATCTGCGTAACAATCGTGCGAATGCCCATGGGCGTCGGTAGTCATCAAAAGACTCCGACTGCTCGTTTGCCCCCTAATGCTATAAAAAAACTGTAATATTTAGGATATATTAGAAAAAAAACAGGTAAGTAATTCTTTTATTACATAATTTAGACGAGAACCGAATATTGAACGTCCCACTGCGGTGATGAAAATGACGCACCAGTCTGCTTGTACATTTCTACCTGCGTCAATGTTATATAAAACTCTCAGAAGTCATTTATTGCATCTTAATACTTAAACTCAGATCACACGTGTCGTATTTCCTAATGAAACTTCCTTTATTTTTGCCTTTTAGTTTGACATGAAATGCAACAATATGACAGCAATTTACCTAGCTTCTTAAACAGATTATAATTACCTACACCTAGCTCATAGCTATATTAAGAGGAATAAACTATACAAGACTTGTTAATTGATTATATTTCCTCAAATAAAAAAGATGTTATTAAAATGCGCCCTGTGGTAATATCTTTATAAATTTACAAATATTTTTACAGAATTGTGTTGACTGGTAGCTAAGTCATTGTTGTATTATGTTGACAGGCAGCTAAGTTTCAACATCCAGATGCTGATACTGATGGTAATGTTCCTCGTGATCGTGGTGTACCACGCGCGGCTGGTGGAGGTGACGTCCCGGCTGGACTTCCTGTGGAAGATCCAGGCAGAGAAGGACCTGCGCGAGATGAAGGACACGCAGCGGACCAACAGGCACCTGCTCAAACACATCCTGCCCGACCACGTGGTCACGCACTACCTTAGCAAAGACATTTGTCCCGACGTATGTGTAGTAATTATATGCAGACTTTTTTTTATAACAAACGAGCGATCGGAGCATTTTAATGTTTTCCGATGCCCATAGACATCACCATAATAATTATCCAGTCGTGTTGCCGTCCTTCCCTTCTCCCCACACATGAACAACCGGAGAATAACAACCATTGAAACACGACATTGCGCGACGGTATCTTGCCGCCGGTACATTTCGTGTAATGCAGCACGGCACTGTCTCTTACAAAGCTGACGTCACGGCATCTCAACCCTTCCCCAGGAGCTGTACTCGCAGTGGCGCGACGAGGTGGGCGTAATGTTCGCGGGCATCCCGAACTTCCACGAGTTCTACTCCGAGCAGAAGGCCGTGGACTGCATGCGACTGCTCAACGAGATCATTTGTAATGTACCACGAGATTCAATTTTACTTACAACATATACAATTGTTTTAACTACAACCTATACTTATATCGCAGTAGCTGGTAGTACATAGTTGTGCTAAATTTGGCATCGGGTATTTTAACTTTTGTCCATGAAGAGAAAATTACAGCAGTTGGTCTGGTTTATGAATTTGGTTTCTCTATGTAGATATATTGAAATTATTCAGATCCAAAAGCACTACTATGCTGGTGTTTTCTATCAGCTGGTTGTTCCAATGTAATGTGATGTTCCAGTTGACTTCGACAAGCTGTTGATGCAGCCTCGTTTCAAGAGCATTGAGAAGATCAAGACTATCGGAGCCACGTACATGGCTGCGTCGGGTCTCAACCCCAAATATAAGGTGAGATCAGAGATAGGTGCAGGCGAATCGCTCCCTGGCCCGTAAGTAAAGTGCCGCTTTTTAGTTGCCCTCTTCAACCGCTAACATCAGATTGAGGAAAGGGACGTCACTGATGCGATTTCACCTACATCTAAATTATATCGCGATTGTGGAGTTGAGTTTTAAAATAGTATTTGTAGATATTGTTGATATTGGATTGGAGGCATATCTTAAATAGATAATAGTAACTAACTTAATCTAGTAAATATTTACAGACATTGAGCTAGGTGACGAAAATGTATACAATCAGATCGATCGAATATAAGTCAAAATTATTAATAGTAATACCCAAGACTTATCTGAAAGTGTTTAAACCTACCAAATATTTGACTCTAGATATTTTGACCAAGTCGCTTCTCAAACTGCCATTTGTTTGGGAAAATATATGTATATCAATTAGGTACATATTAATATATTAGTCCAAAGAACAGTTAAACACATTTACGAGTTCTTATTTAATATAATATTAAGTATATCCCGTTATACAGTATTAGGCGTAAGAGTAGGTAAGTTCTCGAAGGCAATGTTTTCATCTCAGATGTTTTAATTATTTTACCTGACAACGCACGGTGCCGAGACAATCGAATATAGTGCGTTAAGTCAATGAATATAAGTTAGCCTCTCACTCTGTAGTTGGATGAATCATGAGAGAAGCAGGTCGGTGCTGGTACTGAATGTTAGATGCCTTCACATCAGTGAATGGATGCTGATGACATGTTCCAGACGTCTGACGCGGTCTGCGAGCACCTGTGCGCGTTGGTGGACTACGCCTTCTCCCTGCGAGAGGCGCTCGAGGACATCAACAAGCACAGCTTCAACAAATTCCGATTGAGAGTAGGTAAGATGTTCATTTCATTTACACTTGTACCGATATGGGCCATCTTATGAGGTAGTGTTGCACTGTCCCCACCATGGTTCAAGCTTTGTCGTAGGAGTGGGGCTCAGTAGCCTGGGTTGAACTTAGGCGAAGCTAATTCAACCGAGGGGTCCGCTCTTTATACCCCTCTTATAAGATGGGGCTAAAGAGTAGGCGGAGGAGGCACTGTTTGTAACCGTCTTATAATAAAGAGGACAAAAGAGCATTAGGAGGAGGCGAATTTGCGCACGGGACAAGGCGCGAGGATGCGAACCTCACCCCATTGCACTGTCCCAAAGTTGTGGGGTTGACCTGAGGTGTGGGTGACTCTTCTGTGGAGAAGGCATCAATCCTTTAGAGGACTAACTAGCCCTCGGGGTGGCTTGGAAATTTGTAGTTCCCGGTCACGTCATTAAAGGCGGCACAGAAAGGACACGCGGTGGTTTTTGTGGGTATTGCTGGACCCCACCCAGGGCCAGTGAAGGCGCGTAAATGCGTTTTCCCACATCAACGAAAAAAAAAGATTTTCGATTAAACACTGTAGCAGAATCGAACTTGCATGAGCAAAAGTATACCCTCATAACAAACTGATTTCATAGTTAATGACAATGCTGTAATGGTGCTAATACAGTTCTACAGCCAAATTTTGCTGACGTGATCGAGGAGGTGTCTGTCACTTAACACACATATACCGTGATGGGTCGGAAAGGGTAAAATGGGATAAAAAGGAAATTGCACCTTTAGTTTTGCAAATATCTTAGAGCGTCGGTCACCACTTGGTCACACTGTTATTTTGCTATATTCTATGCTGTACCTACGCTTCAATAGAAATACTGAGTAGTGTTATATACTAGAAATACTGGGTAGTGTTCAAAATTAGTTTTTTCCTTCTGATGAATGTTTGAGATACAACGTTCATCAGCTGTATAAATGCTGCCCCTAAACGGCCAGCTCCGATGTGATAGAAACTTTTTTGGTAATTGTATATTGTTGTTTGTTTGGTAATTGGTAACACCTACTAACAAACAATATCAATAGGTAAGTATTAATTTTTAAAAGGTTTTCAAGAGCCTTGCGTCTTTAACAAAACCACCGAACAATACTAAAATGTAGGTCCCCACACACCAGTGGGTAAACTACGTTACAGATTCTTGTGATTCAATTCTGAAGGAAATACAGGAATCAGTTGCGGACCGCTGGTGGGCGGAGTGATCGGAGCTCGTAAACCCGTGTACGACATCTGGGGCAACACGGTGAACGAGGCGTCGCGCATGGAGAGCACTGGGGCCATGGACAAGATACAGGTCACCAAGTACACCAGACAGGTATGTTGCCACAGTGAAAAAAATCTTAGTAGTACATTCCTGCCTTTTTTGTTCTTGCTTAGGTATTTTTTTATACCTTTGTAGGAGATCATTCGGAGACCGCCGTGGATTTTACAAAGGGATTTATGAAGTTAATGTGAGTGGAAAGAATCTTAACGCCGAGAATGTAAATTAATTGTCTAGTATAAGTACGCCACTTCAAAGATGAAATGTAACTAGCCTCTGCCTATAGGTAATGGCCGATTTTTATCAGCGATATAGGTATTGTCGCATACGTCCAAGAAATTAGCGTAGCTAGACGTGGCCGCAACGGTTATTGCGGTAAAAAATGTCTGGTCTGCTTTCACTAACTACTTTCAAATACCAATGCCTAGAATCTATCTGCGCCGCTGGCCTGAGACAATAATATTGTTTATACTTGTGTCAGTTGCTGGAACGGTGCGGGTATGGGCTGGACGCACGCGGAGCGGTGGAGGTCAAGGGCAAAGGGCGCATGGAGACGTGGTGGGTGGTCCGCCAGCGCGAACACGGCGCGGGGGCTCCTGGCGCGCCGGCGCACCCGCGCAGCCTCGTGGCGCTCGTGTACACCATGCTGCAGGCGCGCCGCCGCATCTACACGCACCCGCTTGACGCGCCGTCCGCTCACCGTGAGTACTACTGTCTGTAATACTTGCTGGGCTAGTGTACACCGGGCTTACGCACACATACGCAACCCACTACGTTTGTTGGTTGGACACACAAAATATTTGCGTCCACTGCTAGTCCGTTCTTAGTTGCCTAACAAGATTTTTGTTATTCTAGCATCTCAGAACAGCACGCGCCGTCGTTCGCAGCGGCCCGGCCATCTGCGGCGGGCTCACACGAGGCATGAACACACCAGGTAAATTAAATACTTTTTATTCAGGAATTTATCTTTCAATTAAATGTAGATAATTAAAGCTCCAATAAAAAAAAACATCAAAAAAAGGTTGTTCACTAGTACACCAACGAGTTATTACTTTGTAAGTGTCTACCTACCGTTAGTATAAATTTATAAATAGTCATACACATATTCACTCACCGTCGGCCAAGTTATTTTGTCTGTTTGTAAATGGTAAACAACGGACCAGTCCAAATCCAGCTCACATTCCGAGGTTGCGTACCAATGGCGGGTACTATCAATGCAACGATATAAGTCTGTAGCCTTATTTATATTTTGAAGCATGTCTTTTCTATTTGCTGCAATAGAATAATATATTGACAGACGGAGAGGCCGACAGCCAGACGAACAACATCGATTCATTTTCTTTAGACTCGCTACCATTGTTCTCTTTCCCTTCAGCAATGGCGACACAGAGACGGGCATCCGAGCGCACGCTCAGAGCATGGTCGCCCGCCGCCCCGAGATGGCGCCACCCGTCTTCAGCAGCATGTCCGCTCCGCACACGCCCACGACGTCGCACGTGACGCCCGAGCGCATATTTTCACCGCCCACCAAATTAGGTCTAGGAGCGCGGCTCAAAGCCCGAAGCTTCTCCCACCGAACACGCCCTAACAGGGACAAGTCCCCAAAGATCAAAGAAGAGAATGAAGGCTCAGAGACCTCTATAGCGAACGGCACTCCCGGCTCGTTCCGACTCAGATCAGTGACGACGGCCTCCTTCTTTAGAAGCAAGAATAAAGACAGGAGAAAGGAGTTTGACGTCCGGGGGAACGGAGACACTATCATTACGCGCATGTAAATTTGGAGTATATTGAGAAATCATTGTAATAATATTTTTAATAATCTTTTTTGTTTTGTGTCAAGTTTTGTTGGGCAAACGGCTGCTTTATTCCAGCGTTACGATAAATAGAATTTGTATATTGTGTGTCAGTAAAATCGGAGGATGGTGATTAATATAATCCCTCCCGCACCATCGTCAAATTCCCTAGATTAGGTAGCCGGTAGATAAAGGAGAGATGAAATAAATATAATTATATACATATTATTAAGACAACAAGACAGAGGCTCCCCAGCGCCATTAACGTCAATGATATGAGCTATGAAAGCTTTTTATTTATAATATTTTAAATTTTGCTGTGAAGTTTAGGCGATGATGCCTAGAAATATAATTATTAATTTATTGTAAATAAATGTAAATAATATCAGTTATATTGTTATATATACTGATTGAAAGTTCCTGTATCGATGTAGCCAATTTAATTTACTAATTAAAGGCGAAAGTAAAAGAAGAAACTTAGACATTAATTTTTAAGCGAGAATGACTACTTGAATTAAAATTTCTTTGTAAGATATTTGTTAAACATTAGATCACATAATCATTCATAGATTTACAATCTCTCTGCACCTACCTACTATACGACTTAAATACTAGCAACTTTTTGAACTGTTCATAATTAGCTTTAAAATTAGCAAAGGCCAATGCTAAGAACTCAGATACCAAAATTTCCCACGTTTTGTTCGCACGCTTGTGTTGTCTATTATTTATTTTGTAATTTATGCCTATTTATTTAGAACTTTATAAATTGTAAATACAATCGGGATGCGAAGAAAACGCTTAAAACTTAGTTAAGGTATTTTATTTTAAAAAGTGGTGTATCAATTTATGATTAGTGTTTAATTAGTTCAAGCCTTTCTGCCTTTTATGCCATGAATATTTCATTGCAGAAGTGAACTGTTTATGTCTTTCTCGTAAGATATTTACCCTCCCTATTTCCTTGTGATTGAATCCGCTGCGGGCCTCAAGACGAACGCTAGAACTAGCATTCCCTTACGGATCCCTACTACCCTCAGTGATTTCCCCAAACTGTATCAAATGATTTTAAGTGGCCACACCACTGTCGAACCCGGGGTGCCCCCGTGTAGTAGTTGTGGAAAGATCTGGTGGACAATAAGCGTAACTAAAAAAGAAGTTTAATGTCGAACAATTAATTACAATAAAATTAATGTTTTTGCGCTAAGTAGCATATCGTGGTTGGGTGTGCTTTAATCGCTATGTTTCTTGGTTTTCGCTATTTCATTCAGTGTTTATTGTTTTTACAATACACGCATACTGTAATAACAGCTATGTGTTTATTAAACGAATAATATGTATATTACTCATATATATTAATGTTAAAAATCTTGTTCAAATACTCTAGGTAACTTTTGAGATAGTAAATTTTTTGCATTTTCTGTAAAATGTGTAAAAAGCACATAAGTACTTTTATACGCGCAACGGCGATATTTTCCTACGCTGTTGTTTGCCAAAGAAAATAAGTTAACAATGTTCACCGACCTGAACAGAGTGGATACGACACATTACAAGGTTAGCTGATATTGTAGGATGTGCCTTAAACTGAATGCTTGTACCTACGTATAGATTGGAGTTTGAAATGGAAATCTTTAGGAACGGTACGGAATTCTCCAATATAATGTCCGTTAAAATGTAAATGGAGTACAATTCATGTAAACACGGAATTGATGGTAAAATGCAATGACTGTTTCGCTGGATTCAGACAAGAGCGACCAACCGGCGCATTGGGGAGAACGGCCAACACACGTTACACACTATATGCATAGGAATATATACCTCTATTTAGAATTGTTCAAAGAAATGCCAAATAATATTTTGATCTCAGTTTTATAATAATAAGAATAATGAATAGTAATATTAGATCAATCACGGCATCACCTCAGAAGCTGTGACGAGTGCAGAGGCTAACATGATTGGTATCTCCCTATCTTTATGTGTAAAGAATTGTAAAACTCAAATTAAGAATAGCAAATAAATACATTGACTAGTGTACAGTACAGCGTTAAGAATATTTATTTAGGTAAGTTTATAATTATTATTTAACTAAGTAGGTATCCATTTAAATTAGTGTTTAAAATATAATGAAAATATTTGTAAACAAAATACATTGATAGATAACACTTTATTCAAAAGCCTCCATCTCAAGGACATTTTAATATAACTAAAATTTGTTTTAAGAATAAAGTGAGGGAATTAAGGGGAGTTTTGATGTGGAAGGTATATAATAATAATATATTTTAATCATTCGTATACAATCATTACAATTTTTCCCATTAAACTGTTCTGAATGTATGTATATATGTAATACGGAGAATTATTGTTAAAAAGAATAAATAATATTTTTCATGATATAAGTAAGCCCCGTGAAGTCATAGCTGCGTCCGTTAACATATTGTATACAGTCACATACTTTATTTATCAGCCAAGTATAGCGTGAGCCTTCGTAGTGTACTGTACTGTGCTGTGTGCACCAACTGTTTCCGTAGAGATATACTTCACGAAATGTTTCTCACCAAATATACGAAAAGTAACTGCTAGTCTTTTTGAGTTACTTGTACATAAGTGAAGAACTTTTAATGTTTCAAATAATATGTCAAATTTGATCTGGAAATTATAACTAATTATATAAGGAAAACGTTTTTTAATGACCACTGTTGGAATGAAAATAGTAAGTCCGTCACAATGATCCTTCGGTTTCTTATGAAGGACGTAATTTTGATGTTCTTTCAATGATTGTATCATATCATTTTCATATCAAATTCTCCGATGTTGCAAAAAATTTTAACGAGGTACTCATAAATGCGTATAGTATTCCTGCTCATTACACCGAATTATTAAATACTCTATAACGTGCATGCACCTGTTAGACCTGTAAGAATGAAGTAACTTCCCGCTCACTGGCTAACTTAAATTAATTTTCAGCAAAAAGATTAAAGCAAGACTTAAATAGAAGCTCCGTCCAAATAAGAAGCATCGTTACGACGCAATTAGAAATAAATGTAATAAAATATGTAGGGATGCGAGAAGATGCTACATTAACGATTCCTTAAAAGACGGCCAGGGTCCAGCTAAGGCGTGGAAGTTTCTAAAATCTATGGTTATTGGAAACGGTGACAAAACGATCTCTTCAAGCTTGGACTTAAACAATCTTATTAAACACTTTACATCATATCAAGCCATGGACCATTTGATCAAATCATCCACAATAAATTCTCTTACAAATGTTTTTAATTCATAGGTTCTTTAATTTTGAGCCCGTTCTTGAAAGCGACGTTGCTAAAATTCTGCCCCCAATCACGTCTGATGCGATAGGCTGTGATAACATGTCCCGTAAAATGATTAACCTTATATCACCATCTGCTTTTTTTTTCGGAGGGACCTAATACTGGTTGGCGGCGCCTGTCCAGCCACAACAGTTCGACTGACTAGCGAAGACTTTTCTGTCTTCAGGTTTAGGGAGACGATAGGGGGACTGACCCTCTTTTCCCGCAGATGGGAAGAGACGGGTTGATTGTGGGCGTACCCTATAGTAACTATTTTGGGACCGAAGGGGGGAGGCGGTCCCCCTCCTCACTCGAGTGGGACGGCGCGCGCACGATGCCGTTTAAGTTGTGGTGTCGTGGATGAAGATAATTGAGCTCGTTTAATGTTTGGCTTATCTGAGGAGGCCTACCTTCTCACCACCCGCTCTGACGAGAGGGGTTGATTTGCGCTACAAATCAGCAAATAGCCGTATTCATGATTTGTTTATTATTATTAGATCTCTCAAAAGTCTTGGTGTATCTTTGTTTGTGTTCTTAGACGGACTTAGCTAGTGCAATACGTGCTTCGGCCGACTGTAACGGGAGTCGGTTAATAACGTCGGATCGTATTCCGACGTTTGGACGATATATATATATTTATTTTTGTAATTAACGCACGGTCAAAGAACTTTTGGGACAGCTCTTTGAAGTGTCCTTTAATCGAGGTCGGTCGAATGCATATAATATACAAAGTGAGCTTATGTCTATACGCCATTTTGATTGACGGTTCTTTGGAGTATTATGGCTCCGTGGTGGGGAGGTATCTAATGTACAGTGCGGTGTCATCCGCGAACATCGCCAGCTGGAGGCTGGGATGTCGCGGTATGTCGCTAGTGTACAGATTGAAGAGGACAGGGGAGAGAACCGATCCTTGCGGACAACCAGCTCTGAGGGGACGAGGGGAGGACAGGGTGCCCTCCACTCTGTAGCGGAACTGCCTGTTTGCTAGGTAGCTATTTACGATCAGTACCAGCCTGTCAGGCAGTCCTAACTGGTTCACCATCTGTTATTCCTGTCATTACATTTATATATAATACATCCTTGTCCACTGGAGCTTTTCCGACATCATGGAAACATGCTTTCTTAATTGCATTGCCGAAAGGACAATCCTTCATCTTTCTCCGACTATAGACCTATATCCCTAGTACACCCTATTTGTCAAAATTTTTTGAAGACAACTTTAGACAAGGCATTGATAAGTCACAGTTATCAGTACTGGCATTAATGGATTTTATCAATGCTTTAAATGTTCAGTTTGACATCCTCTTGGCATTTTAAGTATCTTAAATGTTTCCTATACTGTAGTTAACTGGTTTCGATCCTATTTTGTTGGACAACAGTAGTGTATTCGAGCGGATGACTACTACTCCAGTTGGACATATACTTTTGGCAGGGTTCCACAAGGTGGCATGTTGTCTCCGTTACTATTTGTAATTTTTATTAACTCTATTAGACAGTAATTGTCTTCCTCTTACCACCTTTATGCCGATGACTTGCAAATTTACACCTATTCGGCTTTGCGAGATATTGATAGGGCTATTGGCATTACCAATTGTGACTTGAACAGGATACTCAACTGGAGCAATGCTTATGAGTTGAAAGTCAAACCTGCTAAAACCGAGGTTATCATCGTTGGTAGCCCAAGGTTAATTTCAAAGATGCTTAGCTAATCTTTCATTCAATATATAATATAATATAATATATGTGAACTTATGTCACCACGTACGGTATAGGCCTGAGCGATTGCAAAACATGTGCATAAGATTTGTTTTTGGATCTCGCAAATTTGACCACATCTCAGAATATCGGCGTAAACTCAAATAGCTTCCCATTCAATTGCGCAGGGAGAGTTACATGCTGTGCCTGCTGCATCAGGTAGGCCTGTTTAATCTTACTTCCCCGCAATACTTTAAAGAGCGCTTTGAGTTTCTAAGCTCTGCGCATGAGCGTCAATTGCGTTCAGAGCATAACTTGTTACTAAAAATTCCAGCTCACTCATCTACCACTTACAGCAAATGTTTTACAGTACGTGTTTCACAGTTGTGGAATAAGTTACAACTTGTAAACGTAGTACGCCGTAGTACGCCATCACACAACATATGTAAAAAACGTTTGAAAAATCACTTCGAATCTTGCATTTAGGACACGTTAGCATTTAGATTCTAATTCTCGTAAAATTCACTATAGATTATTACATTTCAAATATAATGCTGAGATTTCAGTCTAATTATATGTGATTTGTATTACAGTATATTTATATCATATGTTTTCTATACTACTGACTATATTATAAATGTTAACATTTAATATTATAACCTTGATTACTATATTTATAATATATCCTATATTGTATTATGCTCTATATATTTTTATGTGTATTTTTTTTTATACTATTTGTATAATAATCTGTATTGTACTAAAATTTTTGAATAAGCTGTTACACACTACCTGTTTTGTTTTGAGTTTGTTCTTTAAATGTCATTTACAAAAGGCAGCCTGGAAGAACTTCATTTTAAGCCTTTTGTACACTTACGTAAATTTATTTCTTTTTCTTCCCCTTGTATTTGTTTTTTTTTTTTTTT
>JAFELO010000321.1:958426-982871 GCA_017140195.1 Eumaeus atala | reverse complement strand
TTTTTTTTTTTTTTGGTGTAATAAGTATTTTTTTCTTCTTAGTATTCTGTTTCTAAGTGTACAATAAAGAGTATTCGTATTTGTTAATAGGCATCAAGCATTAAAACAACACATTTTATTACTGCTTTGTGGTCTGTAGTAAGTAATCAGTTGAAGTCGACAGAGGCGACAAGAATATTAATCATGTGCGGAATAGTATTAAAAGTTTACCTCAAGCCCTTCCACAAAGACGGGCCACCCGCCCTGGACGTGAATGCAGATAAATGAAAGATGTTCTTGTAGTGAAATGTTTATTATACAAAACGTTTGTAAAACTTTGTGATGCACACATATCAATAAATAATATTCCTCACACGGTAGCATACTTTACACTAACACTACATTACACCACACTACATTGCGCTAAGCTACACTACATTATAGTCTACATTATTCAATGATATGACACAGCCGACTTGTATTTTGGAATAAGTCTTAACATTTCAGTCCCGCATCCTGTTACATTATATCTTCCACCCACCCACTCTACTTAATATCTAATCACTTCTGTAAATACTTCATCATTGAACAATAAATATAATTGTACATAAACTGTGGCTGTTACGGGTCTCGCAGACATACATGATTTCTACATACAGATACATAAGAATCTCGTGCAAATCTTTGATATAACCCGACATACCCGCAAACTTTATATGGAGGGTATTCAAACACAAAGGGTGTTTACGTACACTGAGGTGAACATCGAAACAAAAACAACGTCCCTTCTATGTTTCATAATTTATTATTGCATACTCCAAAACATATTTCTATTCAACTTTCAGGTGTACAACAAGCAAATGTTAAACTACATAACATATTATACATTATTTTATATACTTATAACACTTGCATATAAGCGAGATTTTTAATAAAACTATACTTGTTTCACAATTTATATTGTTTCTGTTGTTTATGAAATCATTGGACCAAACAGTTCTACTAGAACATGCTAGAAGCTAGGTACATGTGAATTGTCCTACTGTACACAATACGTGTCGATCTTCACACTGATCCCAATAACCTGACACAACCAAAACATATTTATTGAGATCACATGACGTATGTCAGCTTTCTCAAGTGCAAGCTGTAGTTAGCTCTGGCTACTAATGGCAGTTGTAGTTAGCTATGGCTACTAATGGCAGCTATAGTTAGCTATGGCTACTAATGGCAGCTGTAGTTAGCTAAGACTACTAATTGCAGCTATAGTTAGCTAAGACTACTAATTGCAGCTGTAGTTAGCTATGGCTACTAATATCAGCTGTAGTTAGCTATGACTACTAATGGCAGCTGTAGTTAACTATGACTACTAATGGCAGCTGTAGTTAGCTATGGCTACTAATGTCAGCTGTAGTTCCGATTGTCTAGTTAGACAGATAAGTTGGCACTGTTCGGGCCTGTTTCACCTGTCTCAATTATAGTCCATATGACTAGCCTATTGCGAACATAAATTACGAAAAAAACGGCATTTCAGATGATGTGTTGCAAACATGCGAATTCTTATGATTATTGTTTTAGAAATTATAAATGTAATAAACGTTTGCAAAGATGTTAACACAGATAACTTTACAATTATGAAAAAAAAGAGCAACTTCCCGCCTATTATCCCAAAGAGGTAGGCAGAGGTGTGTTAGTACATGCACAACTCGAAGTCCAGAAGATATACTGGAACACCCACGATTAGCCAAGGTACTGAGGCGCATGATGTCACACGTGGCAAGCCTATGGCCACTTCGGGCACATTCCAATCCCGGACAATGTAGTGCGTGTTCAGATTAATCAGAAAAACATGTAATAACATTTTCCCGACCTGGGGATGGAACCCAGGACTCCACGCGGCTAATGGTCTTAACAGGTGACACCGCCAATTACACCACAGAGGCGGTTTCTTTACAACATTAAAATAATCTAATTTTCAAACGCAGCAAATGATTATTGTGACGTTCCCAGCGCGTGAAATATCAAATTTAGTAAATAATTACAAAAGGTAAGACAGTGATGTAGGTATTATGTAGAGCAAAATATTACCTAGCTAGTTGTCACTTTAGTACCAACCGGCGAAACTGACTCTTAACTCTAGGATTACTCTATATTAGCTAATACATAACACCATACATCCAAATGCATGGCAACACAAGCGTTGCTGACGTAGAAATTAATCAAGTTCAACCCAGTGCCCGACATCCTCAAAACAAACACAATGTTTAGTAGTTCAGTCTAGATTTGCTCTGCGCTTTGTCTGAACCCTCTACTAAGCTAAGCTCTTTAACTTAATTTATTTTCTTCTATAATAAATAGCTTTTTGGGCGGCGATTATATCGAAAAAAAAATACTTATTTATGAGGGGCAAACAAAAAAAAAGCCTTTGACGTTTTCCGACGCCCATCCGCATTATCCGCGTTATCGTTGACCTCATCCACGATGACAGCCTCGCGGCGAACGTCGTTTTCGGAGCGCACGCTGTGAATGATACGTATGTGTGCTTATTCGTAGTAATATAATTATTTTCGTTGAAAAGTGAGCGCGCGGGCGCTAACTATTAGGCTGATTTTAGTCTCATGCCGACAGCACGCGCACCGTCAGCGCTGATGGCCGAGATATAAAGGACCTTTAAGAAACGCTTTTTGGCGTAGCTATCAGCGCGCACATGCGCTACGCGTCACCAAAAAAGTTTCAATATTATGACTTCGCGTAATAAGCCAAATGGCGATGCTTCAAAACCCTTATTGAATACAGCGGCGATAGATCTACCACCATCGGATAAAGAGGTAGATTGTGGTCAACGGACTGGGACTAAAATAGACAAGTGCACTATGGATTTTGAACTGATCAAAACAAGCGAGAAGCGTCCAGATCAACTGAGAAGAGCGATAGCAGTGTAGAGGGTATTCCGGTCAACTGAAAAAAAGAAGACCCTGCGCAAGGACTTATCGGTGAGCAATCATACAACTTTATCGGAAATCAATGAATGCTCTAGTGATATTGAAGTATGTCTATCGTCCATTCTACAGTTGCCGAAACAGATGGCTTTGGCAAAGTTTCTAAGGGACGAAGAAATCGATAATGTCACAAGAATTCAGTTCAAAAGCCCGTATAAAGTACTCGTACGATTTGACGATAAAAAACAGGTCGAGAAACTTGTTGATTGCCCTAAATTGTCGTTGTTGAATATAAGAGCTCAATTAGCTGACGAAGACAATTTGTCATGCGGCCTACTAAAAGGTGTTGACTTAGACATGACCGGTAACGAAGTGATGGCAGCATTCAATTGCAACATATATATTATTTCTATAAAGCGGTTAAAGAGAATGAATGAAGATGGTAAGTGGATAGATAGCTAAATTATTAGAATATGTTTCAAAGATTCTGTGTGTCCGGATTATGTGTACGCTTTTGGGTGTAGGTTTAAAGTCTTTCCCGTTACTCAGTGCTCAGGTTGCTGGAATTTTGGCCACTCGAAGTTTTGATCACGAAATAAGATTCTTAGTCCGAAATGCGGAAATGAGCCTGAAAATTATGAAACTGATTTTCAAGTGTCTAAATTGCAAGAGGTCCCATATGTCGTTAGATAAAAATTGCCCCTTATTTTTAAAATAAAAGAAAAGAAGACATTATGAGTGAACGAACTGTATCATACAAGAAAGCTCTTGGTATTTATTTTGAAGTTCGAAAAGCTGTTAGATTTACGGACATTCATGGAGATCACATAAATGGAAATTACGAATATAAATCCTTGTTCAGCTGACCAGTCATGTACTTTAGATTAGATTCAGGTGCTCCTTCTGCTTGTACTTGCTCAATTATCTTTGGTGGAGATTTTTTTAAGAATACACCAATTTTACAAATAACTCCGCGAATCATGACCTTTAAAAACCAAACCAAACTCAACCTGAGGTGCAAAAGAAAAAATTCTAAGAAAGCTGAGCATTTGGATACGGATACCATTACGGCAAACATAACCTCTTACGCAGAGGCAGTTAAAGAATCAAGGCAACAGGCAGAAGAACAAGGACGGAAGAAGTCAGAGTGGAAGATAGAATGGAAAATTTTTTTTGAAAACAATAGGAATAATTTTGATAGAAGCGAAGTTTGTTGGAGGAGATGCATTAATGAAACTTTTTAACATTTTTGATAATATGTACTATTATAGTATATGTACAATAAGAGATTGAGCCTTTATTGACTAATGAAAAAATACATATAATAATAATAAATATCTGTTTATTGCACACCAAAGTTACACATTAAAAACACTGTAAAATAAATGGAAATAAAATGTACAAGGCCGCCCCTGATCGCTATAAAGCGATTTCTTCCAGGCAACCATTTAAGAAAAATATATTGCTAAAAGAGGGCATACATTGACTTAACAGAACTTGTCGGAAACTTGGCTCGGTAATAATAACATTTTTAAAGTTGTTACAAAAAGTGGTTACAAAATATATAGAAGGGATAGAATTGCTTCATGGGGTGTTGTTACAATTCTTGTGCATAGCTCTCACCGCTCGCACATGTGTCCAATGAATTTAACTAATGTTGGAATTGAAGTGCAGGTTAAAATAATAAATTGCAAGTATATCGAAAATGTAATATCTGTATACTGTACTCAACCGGTAAACACAAGTACTAATGATTGGGATATGCTGTTTTCTGTAAGCTCGAAAAATACAATTATATCAGCTGATTTTAACCCCTTCAGACCTGGCGTACACAAATGTACACATAAAATATAAAAAAAAAATTGGTATTTATTTCGCTAAAAGTGCCATTGAGAACGCTTGTGTTCATATGTCCACATTATAAACTACAAAAATGTATACTATTAATGCCATCTCTTGGCATTCTTTGTGACTTTTTCGACATAGTTTGATCAGTGGCTGACCGAAGTTGGAGCTCTGTAGGTAAGCTCGTCATTTTTATGTCTAAAAAGTAGGAAATAGCTAGCTAGATATACGCACTGCGAAAATATGAATTGATGTGTTATATTCCTAAGGTCATAAGTAACATATAATTTGAGTTTATTATTCTATTTTTGTATCAATTATCACAATTTTTATATTTGTACCCAAATGTACACATCAGGCCTAAACGATGCTGAAGTATTCCAGCTGTATTTGCAAAATCTATTTTGAATATGTTTGTAACTATATTATTATTGTGGTTGTTGTTGATGCTATATAAAATATATGTTGTATGTAGAGATATTTTTTTTTTACATTTTCTGATAAAAAAAACACCGATATGTTTTCACCGGACGCCTTGGAATCCTTATTGGCTGGAACTCTTTCCGATATGGAGCTATCGTCTGATGACGAAGAGCCGTTTAGATTGACATCTGAGAGTTGCAGTCTGTCCGAGTTGGCGCAGATGTTATCAATCAAAACCAACGAGAGGTATTCCCACCCGACTCTGACGAAGATGAAGGGCCCAGCTCATCGTGGATTGGAACGAATGATCCAGTTACTGACACCTGCGATGAAATGGTTCTCGAAGTACCACCGACAACAGAAATAAGAGTCCTCTCATGAAAATATACTTCAGAATATTGCGCCTAAAAAAAACATTAGGTGGAGACATAGGGAACTCCTAAACACAATCTCATCAGATTGGTTTCCACCAATATCAATTGACCCTACAGTTGAAGCCCCAGTTGATTATTACTTTCGGTACGTGCCAAAACAATTATTTGAAATTACGGCTGAAATGACTAACATATACGCAATACATTCGAATAAACCCAGGTATAAACCTACTACTACACAAGAAATAGAAGTTTTATTTGGGTTACATTTAGCTACTGGTATATTTAGCTACCCTTGCTTGAAAATGTACTGGGAAACTGGAATTAGCATACCCTTGTTCTCAGAGAATATGGCACGGGATCGCTTTTTTGAATTACGTAATACTTTACACTTTGTTGATAATACAATAATACCAGCTGGTTGCAAAGATGCATTTTTCAAAGTTCGACCAATATTTGATGCTGTTAGGAATCGATGTTTAGAGTTACTGCTTGAAAAAGAACTTTGTGTTGATGAGCAGGTGGTTCCTTTCACTGGGAGACATGTGGCCAAACAATACATTTAAGGTAAACCTTGTCCATGGGGACTAAAGATATTTTTTTTATGTGGTAAACATGGGCAAGCCTATGATTTTCTACTTTATCAAAGCTCTAGTCCAGAATTTGATAATAATTTGACGAAAAAAATTGGATATGGTGCAGCTATTGTCCTTCATCTCACTAAGAGAATTGGAGAAAGCAAGGGCCACGAACTGTACTTTGACAACTACTTCTCCTCATATCATATATTACAAATTGTGAAACAAAAAGGCATTATGGCTGCATGCACAGCTCGTATAAATAGATGCTCAAATCGCTACTAAGCGATAAAGACATGAATAAAAAGCCTCGAGGATTTTCTCAAGAAGTAAGTAGTTTTGACGAAGATGTAACTGTGGTCAAGTGGCTGGATAATAAGATTACCCATCTTGCTTCTAATTTTGTTGGTATTGGTGAAAAAGACTTAGTCAAGAGGTGGTGTAAGAAAGACAAGAAATTTATTGACGTTGAACGTCCCGAAGTGGCCAGGAAATACAATCACGCAATGGGGGGAGTTGACCTTTTAGATCAATGCATGAGCTACCTTCATAAAATCAAAAAAATGGACTCTTCGGATGATATTTCATGCTTCTGATTTAGCTGTAGTGCAGGCGTACCGAGAATACCAAACTGACAATGCGTTGCTAAACATAGCAAAGAATAAACAACTCACGTTGCTTCACTTTCACCGTCAGGTGGCTGAGAGTCTGGTGTTGAGGAATAAAATTATGATCGGTAAAAGAGGACGGCCCAGTGGCAGTAGCCCAATACCGCAAATTATTCCCAGAAGACCAGGAGAGGTTCGCCCTGTAGCGGATATAGCAAGAGACGGTGTTGGGCATTTCCCTGCGCATGATGAGGGACTTGGGACACGGTGCAAAATGGTCGGATGCAAGGGAAGAACCAGGATTAAATGTATAAAATGCAAAGTTCACCTTTGCCTTACCAAAGATAAAAACTGTTTCTTAGCATTTCATACGTAAACTTATGAAACATGCTTTTTAAATGGGTCGAATGACTGATTTACCCATGTGCCAATTAGTTGCCTATCCCAAAGAAGAAATCTTTTTTTGCTAATAATTATAAGAATTGTACTTAAGCTTTATTTAATTTTATATTTCCTAATAAAAACATTGATAAATTAAACTTTTTATAATTCCAATGAAACCTCTTAAACAGTAGTCTGAGCATTACATAAGACGGATGTGTACATTTGTACACAAAAAGAAAAACTATTTTTTCTGAAAAACCTGACAACCAGGTTTTTTTTCATAAATTTTTCCTTAGTATTTTTATTCTACTCAAGCTACAACTTTTTTTTTTAGATTCAATGGACACAAAAAAATAATTCAGGTCTGAAAGGGTTAACAGGGACCACACCAATTGGTCTTATAGGACCAGGGGGTCTTAATTGTTACATTCATCGCCAGAAAATGGGTTTATCATAATTAATGACGGCAGTGTTCCTAGACTTAAGTTTGTCAGCGGTAGGGTGTGAATAACGTTTATCTTTTTGTTTATATCGGGATATAACTTTCGCTTCGTCTGGGATAGCTTTAAATTTTAATTGGAACGTTCTTAACGAGTACTAGCGGAGGGATCACTTTCTTATAAAAACTACAGTTGTATATAAAGACCACTTTGACCTTAGTAATACAAGAAACTTTTGAAAAGCCGACTGGCAGGGTTACAGCAATAATCTTATTGAGGCGTTTTCCAGTGTGAATTATTTAATCCACAACAACGCTCAAAAGCTTTATGACTACTTCGAACAAAAAAAACACCTAAAGCACGTAACTTAATAAAAAAAGCTAAAATTGATAGCTGGCAGTAATTTTGTAGCAGCATCAGTGAAAATATATCAGTATCCGAAATGTGGTATAAGATGCGATGCTATAAAGGGTATCGCCAACCTAAACAAAACCCGTCAGAGTGCACACAGAGGCAATTGTTGTGGTGTTGCGCGCCAGATTCTATAGTAAACAGTAAACCTTCAATAACTTCTCAAAATAATATTTTAAAACAGTCCTTCACAATGCAAGAGTTCGAAAACTGTTTGAAAAAAGGACACTGCTCCGGTTGGAGACGGCGTTACTTACTCGATGTTATATCATTTGCCACTTATATGTAAAAAAAATAATTCATATTTATAACGTAATATTTACTACAGGCGAAGTACAAAGCCAATGGAAAACAATTACCATAATTCTCATTCCTATTTTTTATAGGATAAAGGGCTAACGAGCAGGTGGTAGATAACTACCACCACCCATAGACATCCGCATAACCCGAGGTAATACAGGCGCGATGCCATCCATTAAGATGGGAGAAAGTGCTTTTCCTGTAGAACCCCATATCGTATCGTTTCGGAAATACCGACGGTGGCAGCTGATTCCATATCGAAGTTGTGCGCGGTAGGAAATTGCGCTTGAAACGCACAGTTGTAGACTTTTGGACATCAGGGTGGTGACAGTGAAACTTAGAGTCCCGCCGTCACGTCCGAGAGTGGCATTCCCCTGCTGGTATTAATCCGAACAACTCCCCGTTGTAGACGCGGTAGAAGATGCAGAGCGAGCCAACACCTCTTCGTAATGCCAAAGGATCAAGTTGCACGGAAACAACCTGGTCGTCAACGATTCCAGTCGCTCTACGTTGAATACGGTCAAATGGGGCAAGTTGATAGTTGGGGCACCAGTCCAAAGGTGAGAGCAGTACTCCATATGCGGTCGGACCTGCGCCTTGTATGATTGCAGCCGATGATGTGGCGTGAAGTACTGCTTCGCCCTATTGAGCACACCCAGCTTCTTGGAGGCTAATTTAGCCTTCGTATCCAAATGACCACGGAATTGAACGTTGCTAGATATGTCGACTCCAAGAATCCCGATACTAGCTGAGGCCATTATTTTCGAAGCGAGGAGAAACGGAGAAGCGGCTTTTTTAGCGGTAAACGCGCAAAGTTGTATCTTTTTGGGGTTAAATTGGACAAAATGTTGTCGACCTCCTTCCGAGACTTTCGTCAATAAAGACTAAACTTCAGACACAAATTGGTTCCGCCACGTAATAGATAAGATATCTGCTATGTATGAGGGCACTGCAGACGCATCTACAATGACGATGGAGCTCATAGCAATCTCAAAGGCTCTGCACCACATTACTCAAATAGGTAGTTTGTTCTGTATCTGTTACTTACGATGTACTGAGTAACACTGACGACCTGGGATTCAGATTACATCACATATTGGCATCAGTGGTAATGAAGAGGCGGATGGAATAGCAAAATTAGCGATATCAGAAGGAATTGAAGTTTCAATTAATCCACATTATACTCTACCGATGTAAAAAAATTGCTTTTTTCCTAATATAAAGAGCATTTTGACGAAATGTGTATAAATAATTTTTTTGTTAGTGTATAAAAAAAAATATTTGCTGTAAAATACTCCAAAAACAGCCTACATCTGTATAATGGTTTGGCACAGCAAATATGAGTAGATAAGTGATTGCACTTAGGATACGTTCCGGGCATTTTCCATCTAGAAGTTATGGCTTTCTTATGAGAAAAGGATACTCCGGACTGTGAAATTTGTGTAGGTAGGGAAGACATGTATCACTTGTCAAAGGAACGTGCCCGGAATCACAGTGAGAGAGATACATGATGCTGGAGCTGAATGTAAGCCGATATAATATGGATCCATTCAGACATATCTTAGCAGAGCCAATGACGACAGCAGCTGTAAGAGTATTTTTTGTGTTCCAGCATCGATCTATCACAGCCTAGGTCATTGTAATGGCACAGGTACCGCTTCGCGGCTGCGACGTAACTGCACACATTTATATTATAATTCTTTGCATTTTATTATTATATTTTCTAGTTACATCCTATATAATTGCTAGTCTATATAATTGTATTGCTCTTTCTTAAGTATGTAAGAATTATTGTAAGCGGCATATTGTTTAGGGTATGATGGGACTGACATGCCAGTGTCGGCAAAAGTCCCTAAATAAATTTATAATAAAAAAAAGAAAAACCCTCAATGAGCCACCGGCTACTCAAAAATCATACAAAACGCGACAGCTTATCTGTAACTGTACGGCGGTGCTATGTGACCGAGATGTACGTCCCCGGTCGTGCCAGGCCAATTCAGAACTAAGTAAAATATACTTGACAAGTGTACTTTGCTGTCGCCTTCTACAGTTTGCTACATGCCATCAGTAACCAAAACGAGCAAATAGCGGACAAAGCCGCAGTAACAGTTAGTTGTTCAATAAGTAGAACGGAATGGGCCATTGTACTCGACAAATAATACTTAAAACTTGTACTATTGTTCGCTACGATCGTCTTGTCCAAGGATCATGCGATGCTCTTTTGCCAGAAGGTTATGACGTTATCCATCCTCCATCCCTCCAGTCATACGTCACACTTTATGGTGTATGTTAATGGGTGTGATTGCGAATATACACTATGGCATCCCACACTATGAGTGAGAACACGAAAAAATTAGTGCACGCACTTTAGAGCTCTGGTGCTCAGTTGTAAGTTTGCATTGACGGCGTCTGCAGAACTTCTGTCCATCTGAAATAGATATTTAAATGATATCTAAACAATTTCCTTTTCTATATAGCTGAGTGTCAACTCGAATTATTCATTATGATAATTGTTTTATTGCATAGTTATACAATCTAGATCATCTTGCGGTTTCAGACGTGTAAAACGTATACCAAGGCAACTGGCATTTTTTCGTGATAAAAAGAAAAATTATTTAATCCTCATTAAAATCTATATTTGTGACAAACTTCAGCCAAATCCAAGAAGTATCATTTGCGTGAAAGAGTAGCAAACACACATAGAAACTGTTACATCAGTATAACTATATCTAATAAGATTGTCAGTTTATATCCGGTGTAAATATCTCTTTTACAATACCTGTAGACCTCACGTCGATGACGTTAAGTCTGCGCTCTGGTCCAGTGCGCCGACGTACTAACGCGACGAGGAGAGCGCGGGGAGAGGCTTAACATTCCAACAAGGTGTACAGATAATGTGACCTTGTATAAATTCTCTGTTACGAACGAACCGCTTACTACGTGAAGATCGTTCTCCCAAAGTGTAGGGTCTGCCAATGGACTTTTGATACTTTAGCATCTGTTAATACCGCAGTATATAGTACTCCAGTAAATGAGCAACGAGCGGTCCAAGGTTTTTGGTGACAGCCGACGCCCATAAACATACGCACAACTCACATTTATACTGCTGCCTACTCTCCCCTTACTGGTATTATGTATAGTTATATGACCTTATTCGACTGCAATGCCGTATGGCACCACCTCCTGTTACATACCTGTTGTACGTGAACTGGCTGTCGGCGCGGAAGAAGTACACGTGGTTCTTGAACTGCAGTTTGAATACAAACTCCTTGTCGATGCCGTCCGCAGGCGCCGGCGGGCCCACCGTGTAGCTGCGACACACATGCGTACATGTCACTCAACTGCTTGTCTACTTCACATTTACTCTTCCGTGCCGAGTACTAGGCACAGCAGCCAGCAGCCGCCAGAAGACTGTCACTGCTGGACATACGTCTCCCGCAGAGAACTCATTAGAGCAGCGTATTAACATTAGCATCGTGTTCGTATTTACCGCAGACCGAGTGAGTACATACGCTAGTACGTACATAGTATCCCACGTAGCGTAGGTCGACACACAACTCAATACAACACTCGGAAAATCTATGTGAGCCATTATTGTGCACAATTTCTACAAAATGCATACAATTACAGAAGTTTCTATAAGAGTATTTAGTCTGTTATGTTTTGATACATTGTATCAAAGTAAGGTGTTAGTAACGGCATCTATTATTGTACTTAATAATTAAATTTCTACAACGTTCAGGATAAAATGTTCCGTTCAATCGATGTTTCCCGTGACGCTTTGAAATATAGTTCATTCGCTTTCTGTCCTCGCAAAGTGGGTTTCATTTTATAGTACGTGTATTAGCCACCCCACAGCACTGCGTGTCTTGAGCCACCTTATAGACCTAGAGTGTCTGTAGTTGCCCCGGAGTTATCGTATATTTAAAAGCACTTTGAGCAAGCGTGTTCACCCCACAGAACTAACATGAATTTGTTCGGCTCGCAGTGCTAGACTGTGTTTAGGCACCTCACAGAGCTAATGTAGATTTAGTCATCTCATAGAACTAGCGTGTATGTAGTTAGCCTACGACCACATCGTGTACTAAGGTCCCCATATCGCTAGCGTGTATTTAGTCATCACACAACATTACCGTGTTTCGAGTGGTCTCACAGTGCTAGCGTATTTGTAGTCATTTGTATGTAGTGACACCACGGCGGCGACTTGTGTGTAGTTACCCGAGCAGCGGCAGCGAGGCGAGCGCAGCGGGGTCCTGCCAGCTCTTATAGAAGAAGAGCGAGAACATGGCGAACACCACCCACAGCTTCTGCCAGCCGTGCGAGTTCTTGAACTTGCGCAGCAAGTAGCCCGACAGCTGCGTCTGTCACGTGATATGCACTATGTAAGCCTGCTATATGTATACCACTACCTACTGTGTACAAGATCCTAAACACAAAATATTTTTATGTGCACTTATTATTCAGAATGTGTAAGTATTTAAGTCTATTTGGTGTTTATGTTGAGGTAAAAAGTTGTATTAAGTTACGGAAGTCTTAGTTCACTTGCGAAATAATAATATTCGGATGTCGGCATGTGTTGTTGGTATCTAGTGCGGAATTAACCGAGCCTCGAAACATTGTCGTCGAGATGCCATGTCGGTAACATATCCAGGAGACCTCAGAGTAAGGCAGCCTCGGTGGTGTGAGACAGTAGTCTGCTTACTCCTGTGGTAGAATTCTGACAGAATCTAACGCCGATTCAAAATCTCAATGTCCCTATATAATAACAATCCATCTCGAGCCGTACCCTATAGGCGAGGTGCAGACTGTCGCGCGACAGAGACGCGGCGCGGTGCCAGCACACCTGCGCCAGCGCGCTCACGCCCGCGCCGCACACGCTGTTGCACTCCACGTCTCTCTCGATGTCATCTGTAATCATGATTATCAACCATGTATCCTCAAGCTATATAGACCAACTTTGACGAGAATGACTTGTATGACAGCAGGTGCCGCTTTTGCGAAGGGGCAAGGGCGAGGATAACTTGTATGACATCGGGTGGCGCTTTTGCGAAGGGGCAAGAGCGAGGATAACTTGTATGACAGCAAGTGGCGCTTTTGCGCACGGGGCAAGGGCGAGGATGGCATCCTCGCACCTTCCCATTGCACTGTCCCATTGTTGGTGGGATTGTCCTGTGATGCGGGGTAACTCTGCTGAGGAGGAGGCGTCGTTCCCTTGGCGAAGGCGCGTAAATGCATTTCCCCTCGTCAACAAAAAAAAAGGATTACTTGTGTTAAACAATACTTAGGTAAGTAATTATATTTGAAATAAACAGATAAATATGATTATTTAATTATACCGAACTGCAAATAATTAGGTTGATCTGATCGAAAGTAATTTGGGACTGATCGAAAATTATTAGGTAGCTTTGGAACGATAGAATAATATTAAATTAAAACGGCTACCGATTTCATCGTCGGAGATTGAACAGTATACAGAAAAGTAATTTAATTTCCTACCCTGCCTGCTACCTGCTTGTCTTTTTTTCCGGGCGATGGCAAATTTGATACTTCTATGTAACAACAGTAACCTCGACGTGACTGCATCGTAATTTATAAATGGAATTTTCTAACATAGGAAAGTAGAAGTTACCTGTGTCGACGGCCAGCTCCGTGTGCACGTCGCCAGGCTGCTCCTGCGCGTCGGCGACCGCTTGCTCCAGCGCCTCGCGCCAGCCGCCGTACTCGCCAGCCCCGCTCACGCTCACTACGAAGCTGACCTCCTCGTCTGACACACACAGGCAACAGTGTTCATGCAAACTGTTTGCAATAACAAACTGACACAAAATAATAACAATTACGTAAAAAATTAAATTACATATAATCCATTAAAAAAATAAGTATCGACATTGGTCTACTCAGTAAAAAATGTGTGGTCCTGCACAGACAAAATATATACGTGTTGCAACGTCTCAGTACTTTCGTCGGTTAAAAATTAAATTAAAGAAGCGGAGAGAGCAAGGAGAGTTCATGATCATGGTAAGCTCATGAGGATGCAGGAACAGGAGATGTAAGGAGGATATAAAGGAAGGGTGGGTTTAAGGGCGGGGCGAATGCGCTGAAGTGGATGTAGGGGAGGGGCGAACGTGCTGAAGTGGGAGTAGGGGCGGTGCGGATACCTGCTATAGTTAGCGAGTTGGTGAGGTCTGCGGGCTCGATGCGCAGGCGGTGCAGAGGGAGCGCCACGTGCACGCGCCACAGCCCGCCGCCCGTCTTAGACGACACCAGCATCAGGTCGCTAAACTGGAGTCACATCACATCGCATCACGTGAAAATTCAGACAAATTGCCGAGTGCGATTAATACGAGATAATGAGAAAAATATCAGCGTCTAGTGTTTATGGTGGCGCACTTGATGAAAAATGCGGGAGCATATTCGTTTCATCTAGTTTTTAATTATATTGATTTTAAAAATGCTTCACTTCAACATGCCACGTAATACCTAATCGGAGTCAGCACTGACTTAGCACCCCAAGTGTGGTATGGCATGGAAGTGGTTGAGACGTGTTGGCGAACTGACTACTAAGTAGTAACATCTCTCATTACCACAAGCTGGCACAGTGGTAACTTAGCTCGGATAATCGTGAACATTAGACCAGAGATTCAAATTCTGCCCAGGTTATTATATTATTTTCTCTAATAAAAATCTTAAATACATACACTTTCTTAGATTTATAAAAATATATTTCCATTGTACAGTACCTGCAAGACAAGTTCATACAGTACTTAGCACAGGACTAAGCTAACGGTATAAGTCCGCAAATATTATTATTATTATCTTCATTATTCGAATGCTTAATCAATCAATGAACGTGCTGTTACTTACTATCTGTATTTCCGACCCGATACGACTTGGGGTTCTTAAAAAAGAACTTATACTTATCTCAATAGCCGGCTACGCGTCTAAAAAAATCTCAAATTATGCTGATGTCTAGTGGTGGTGCATGAGCACAACAGATGATCTGTTGCGTGCTCGCTTTCCCTCTGCAAAGTCATCGTGTCATCCTCCACTCCTCTGTCGTGAGTGAAATTCTTACCAGGAACAACATTCTCTGCAGCAGTCCTTTAGAAGAGTGCTTGTAGACGCAGCCCAATCGAATGAACTCGCGCCCCGGCACCAACAGCTTGTCGTAGCCTGAATCACAAAATCCTTGTTTTATTATTTACCATATCTACATTTACTGGCGAACGCAATAATCGAAGTTAGATCTCAATAATAATAAAAAAAACAATTCGGCTTCAAACACAATTTGGCAGTTTCTTTGTATTAAAAACTGAATCATATTTTTGAAAGTGTCACAATTTGTTTGTGCACTGTTTGCGTGCCGTGTGATGTATGCGCATTTTATTTCATAAATGAATCAAAATAAATATTAAATTTCTGCACATCTCCATATACTTTAAAAAGGGCTGGGATTATTTTGTATATTTTCTATTCTTCTATATTCTATATAAATATAGACGACAGGACCAATGATAGTATTATAAAGGCAAGAATACTTATTTTTAAATAAAAATATTGTACCTTACAGTTGAACATTTCAGTCACATAATGGCACTTGCTTGACGTTGACTTGTAGATAAAGTCACCAATTAATGTTCTATTTTCAGGATGGAATACGAACTTAGGTGAAACATTCGCGAAACTTAAAAATTGGAAGATTAACCCTCAAAGATTGAAACGATCACGTGACAACTTACTAATTTAAGCATTTAAACTGAATGCCGAATTTATTTTTACGACCTATCACTAGTTTTTGTGAGAACATGAGCATTGAGAAACGAGCCGATCTCTAAATCAAATAGGTACAGCGCCGCGTGTGTGTATGTGCCGTCCGCGTTAATAGTGATGATACAGTGCCATGTGGTCGCATACTCAAGGTGTACACGTACACGTACATATTATGCGCGCGCGTGTGCGTGTACCTGTAGTGCATCTATTCCTTGTTCACAGCGCCATGCATGCGCATTTGCGTGTGTGCGAGTATATACCTGTGATGTCCCTCTGCAGCTGACACAGCGCGGCATGGTTCTCCACGTGCGGCAGTTCGGCACGCGCAGCGTCCGCGCTCGACCCCGCCAGCTGCAGCGCCGAGCGCGCGCTCGCACTGCCACACGATGACCACAACTCTACGCATTATTTATTTTTATGTACAGTATACGGAATATTTAAAATGAAGATGGGCACATTGATTCCATTCACTTCGCAGACCACCACCACCACGCTAGCTGATATTGAGATATGGAGTGGCGTTTTCTACTTTGAAGGAAATTAAGAATCATAAAACAAAAACGAATTGCAGAATAGTTCATGCCAGACAAACAGTGATGCAAGGTAAAGTGAAAAAAACAATAGAACAGAATCTTTTAAGGAACATTGGAATAGCCATTTATAAGCTTCTTATTTTAGCTTTAAAAAGAGTTGATATAATGCCAAATAAAACACGTGATACAACATGTGTATTTTCCTTATGCTAAGGAGCAATAGGCCTGGCCAAAATTGTTACGCATTAAATATAATTTAAGCTCTTTTACAGGGGGGCAAACGAGAAATCAGAGCCTGTCAACGACTACCGACGCCCATGAACTTCAGCATAATAATGCGTTACCCTCCTTTTCAACTCCCCCCTCCCCTTCCCAATGGACCACCGGCTACTCAGGAACCGCAAGAAACGCGACACCGTAGGTGTCTATTTACGGTGGTACCGAGAGAGCGAGGGACGATGCACGAACCTCCCCGGTCGTGCCGGTCCGTTGCGTAGTAGGATGAAGTGTCATGCACCATCCATGGCACTACCTCTTACAATGCAGCATGGCACTACCTCTTACGTAAGTGCTCATGCGAACGTAGAACACGCAGTAAGTATCACATTGCTGAGAGAGTGTTGTATTAAATAGAGTAGACGTTACAAATACCTGCAGCTAACCGTTTGTAGTGGAGTAGTCTGTGTAGCGGCCGCAGTAGCAGACAGGCGAGCGGCAGCGGGGCAGCGCTGTCGAACGCCGCCGCCTCCCGCGCCGCGGCACCGCCCCGCCGCCGCGCGCGCTCTGCCAACGCCACTGCCGCGCCAGCGCCATTCACATACGACACGTATGCCTACACGCACGCAAATATCAAAATGACGTTTATATTATTACCTTCTTTCTTTGTTTTATGTTAAACACTGAATATAATTATACCGAATATACCAAAAAATTATTTTAATGCATTATGAATGTGAGAGCATGCGAGTATACTAGTGAATATATATTATTAACACTTACATCGTATGTACTGCTTAAGTAATCGCTTAACAACTCAGCTATCTTTTTATATTCCGGCTCTTCCATTTCTGTATATAAGAGACAAAAATAAAATGGATTGACACATAAGTACAATTTTTACAACTGGCGTGAGGTGGTGTTGTTGTCCTATTGTTACTTTATATACATGATGTGTGTATTTCTAAAATATTGTATATTGTTAAGTAGTGTCATAAGTTATGCAAATGTTTACGTCATCCATTTTCAGTATCGGACGATTCGAACTGTCACAAATCACACGAAACGCACCAGCCGTATTATGTGACCGAGAGGTAGGTAAGCCGGTCACGCGAAACAATTCGTTTGCGAATCAGCGAAAGCGATGCGGCTACAATACTGCAGCCACAGGTTTACATTGTCGTGACGCATTTTGTCTCGTTTAGTTTTCGTTAATTTTAACCTTAAATTAAACACTTAAGGTAATTTTATGTCATAATTATCAATTTAACATTAAATTTAATAATACACTATAAAATAACATTGAGATAGATTTGTATCCGCGGGTACAGTGTGCGTATAAATATTTACCCTGGTGTCGATGGGGCGATGCAGCGGCGAGCGCGCGATCAAGTCGCGCCAGCAGCGCGCCGGCGGGCAGCGCAAGCGGCTCGAGAGCGAGGCAAGCGCGAGCGAGCGCCGCGCCGTCGGACCCCACCGACCCCATCACGTTACCCACGCGCCCAGACCACGTCTGTAAACATTATAATATACAAACTACATAATTTTATAACTGAGATTATATGTGTTGCAAATATATTATGGATAACACCAGGACTTATTCGTTGTATTAGGAATCGTGACAAAATGCATCTAAAAAGTGAAAACGATCCAACAAATTTCATACTTAAAATTACTTGTGACCGCTATAAAAAATTGTAATAATCTACTTAAAAGAATCAAAAGATCATATGAACAAGGCCAACTTAAATTACACTACAACAATCCAAAAAAACTTGGAAGCTTATAAAATAATTCATAAACACTACAGATTGTCGGCAAGTTCACGCAGATTTATAAAAATATGCAACTCTCCCGAAAAATCTGTTGAATAGCCTAATGTGTCACACTAAATCCTAGTGTACATTCTTCTAGTACTGGAGTGTCACGTAGTTCAATGTGTTTAGCGGAGACTACTGAGCGGGACATTGCTGATATCGTTGACGGATATAAAAGAGATTGTGCAAATGGATGGGATGGGATATCTTCCTATATAATATAATTATTAAACTTACCAAATACGTAATGGTACCTCTTCTCAAATATATTATAAACCTATGCCTTGAAAATGGTGTTTTTCTCCAACCATTTAAGATACCAATAGTCCACCCTATTTTCAAAAATGGAAATAGGCGCTGTATTAGCAATTATCGGCCAATTTCCGTCGTGCCAGTATTTTCAAAGATTCTCGAAAAGGTAATTAATAAAAAAGTCTGAGCTTATTTAGAAAAGAAGAATATCACTTCTAAGAATCAATACGGATTCATGTCAGGTATAACAACTAAAGATGCTGTCTCTAACATGACGGAATTTGTGGCATCCCAATTAGACAGAAAAAAAATTGGCGTATTTCTGGATGTTGCTAAATCATTCTATATTGTCTCTGTCTTAATATTAATTCGTCAACTTGAACGTATTGGTATCCGAGGTAACAGTCTTAAATTATTTAACGACTTTTTGAGAAATCGCTTACAAAGAGTTAAAGTGGGTGAATACTCCAGTTCTGATAGAGGAGTGTTCCTCAGGGAAGTGTACTTGGTCCTAGTCTCTTTCTAATTTATATCAACGAGCTTTGTGATTTAAGCATGAAAAACTGTAGTATTTTTACCTATGCTGATGATACTGCCTTAATTTTTTATGGCAAGAGCTGGGAGGAGACTACGACCAACACAGAATTGGGTGGATCTAGTGTTTCAATGGATGCGACACAATGTTCTTACGTTAAATACATCCAAATCTAAATATATTTATCTAACAAAAATATGTCAACTCAAGAGGAAGTGTCTATACAGATCCATTCCTGTAATCCAATAGATATAACACAATCTGCAACTGTGTGACTCTTAAGAAAACATACGATGTTACATACCTGGGAGTCATTATAGATGAGAATTTGTCTTTGAAGAAGCATATAAACCTACTATCTAAAAGAGCAAGGAAGCTGATTTACGTTTTCAGGACTTTAAATTGATAAAAATGTTTATTTTGCCTTAACGCAATCTATATTGACGTTTTGCACAGCGACTTGGGTATGCCCATATAAAACTTATTTGGTGAAATAAGAGCGAACCCAGAGAGCCTTACTCATAGCCGAGATATCAGACTAACGATTTATATAATAACTGTGGTGTTATGACAATCAGACAGCTCTTTATTGAAGAGACTGTCTTAAACTAACACAAACATGTGCATGATACTGGGACCCCTCGGATTAAAAACAAAATTTGTCCTACCTTGTCCTTTAGAAATCTTATGAAAAGATTCCTAATGCACTTACACCCTAAGCTATATAACCTGATTGATGCTCGCCTAGACATATATCATTTAAATGACAAAAAATGTGAAGAAAAACTTATTTCATTTCTAAGGGCCAAAGCTATAACGACATTGAGTCTATGTTAATTAGCAAACGATAATACCTTGGTCAGAAAAATTATCACACACATACACAAACGCGTACTCACGCGTGCACGCATACCAGCACACACACACATACATCCGAAACACACAATACCCAAACACAAACACACGTACGCACGCTAATAAATACATACACATATAGACACGCGTCCAAATAAACATTTAAAAAACATGGACAAACACTCAAACGTACACAAGTACACAATTGCACAAATTATACACAAGCACTCGCACACTTTATTTTCTGATCATAATTATACTAACATATGAATCAATATAGATACAATATCAATAAACCTAATTAAATAATTATAGTAATAAATAGTGTAAAAATTACTAAAATAACATACTACATGTAAAATAGAGTCTTAAGTTCATATTTTTCGTACTCGTCCTATTCTTAACTTGTTGCACACAATGGAAGTTTTTAAATACCCACAAATTGATTTCATCAAACAATGTTGTTTTAATACACTACTTAATTTCGTAATCTCACCAAAATCTAAGTTTAGTTTAAACTAGTAATAGAAATATAGATTAATGTGCATTTGGTAAGTGATAGTGTGACCTGGAACGGAATGACTGGCATCCATGATACAGGTGTTATCCTAGTTTGGTTGACAGTGGTTGTCTACAATTACGTACAGTAAACAGGTACTATTTTATACAAGTAAAAGTGTAATTGTTTAATTTTAATTTTGCTATAGCATTTAGATACGACACTAGACTTAAAAATAATTGCATATATTTTATTAAAGTGTGTTTAAACAGTGAAAATTAGTTATTATTTATTTACAATAATGGACCCGCTAAATTGAATGAAATCAATGAATAAGAGATAACGTTTTATGTCAAAAAATAAAAAATCTAAAATGGGTAATTCTCATAGAGGTTCCATTGCAATTTTGCTAGTGGCCCGATATTTTAAAACTATCAATTAAATTTCTTCATGCTACCACTCGCCTCGTTTATCATTATAATTGTCATTTAAGCATTAACACGCAGATCGTCATATAAAGGAAATAGTATAACAGCTCCCACTCACACCGATACAGACCTTCACACCAGTTCCAGGCAGAAATAATGAAGCGCCGCATATATTATAGATGTCATTATAAAGCAAGCGTTCGGACACACATTCAGTCTTGTCTGATTTCTGGATTCTATTTTGTTCAGGATCCTCCTAATCGATCCTTTAGAATAAAGAATATTCTTGTCACTGCACCCGCGCTTGTCAATAGCATTTGAGGAGAGGAGTAGAAAGGGAGGGCAACGCATCTGCATGACAACAATAATGCTGATGTCTATGGGCGTCGATAGTTGACAAAAGAATCTGATTTCTCGTTTGCCCCTATAATATAACAACAAAAATTCAGTGATAAACAAAATCAAGACTCGTGGTTTACAGAATTGTTGTGAAGAAAACGAATAATTGATCTGCAAGTTTAACGTGTCAGTGGCGTTGTTGTACGTCAACGAGTTTATCGCAGTTTTAGCTAATTATTTAAACGATTTTGCAATTTAATCAACTAGAGAAGGAGACACTCACTACAGTGACGAGCTCGAGGTCGCGCTTGTAGGTGCGTTCCGTCATGAGCAGCTCCTTGGCCACGTAGTACGTGACGTCGCCGCGCCGGCGCATCGTGTCCGCACCTACCAGCTGCGACGCTACACTGCACACATACGTCATATATTTAAAGACATTTACATATATAGCTGAAGCAATCGAACTATTGGTGTTTTCACAAACATCCACATAAATTTAGTAAGAGGTAGTGACCTGCTGCATTGCTGCCGAATTGGATCAGCACGACTGGAGGTACGTCTCGCCCACATGATACCGCCCAAAAAGTTATGGCTATGCTTTCGCGTGTAGTGCGGTTTGGAAATATCTTCATATAAAAACATAACCAGGAGTCACACATGTGCGTTGCCCCCTTCAAATAGGTCACCCGGACCCTCTCTCTCTCTCTCTCTCTCTCTCTTGTTCTGATACTCAACTGAACAAGTACCAACAGTGAAGAGCGGCGGCTCACCTATTATTGTTCCGGCGGGACAGCGTGTCGGCGCAGTCGCTCTCGCCGCCGCTCAACACATCCATGTTGTTAGTAGACGCCGACACTATTTTCACTGGAAATAACAATGAACATGACAATTTTCCAGCTGACTACGCCGTTTATTTGTCAGTCAGTATCGATACAGTATCACTTGCGAATATTATTACATATTTACGACTGTCCAAGTAGTTCAATAGCTGATAAACACTAATTCTGGATTCGCATTATGGTATAAGAACTTGATTTACGTGCTTATATATTTTCTTTATTTGAGTATATAATATTTCGTTTGTAAATATTATTTATTTTGTTTATAAATCGTATTATCTTGTAGTAAGATACTGACTTTCAACTACTAGGCTAACACTGTACCTAATGCTGTATATTTTGACGGGATAGTGTACTGTAAATCGATAACACACTAACTACCAACCTAAGTGTGCACGAAAAATTATGACGTCATAACAGTGTTCCTTATGGGCTCAGCTTTAAGCGAAAGAACGTAAAAAGTCGTCTGTTACACTCCACCCGGACAGACAACCAGTTTTTTTTTTTTTTATTGGAAAAGTATTAAAATAAATAAGACAGAAAAAGGGAACTGTACCATGAACATTACCGTTGACGGTGTTACAGTTGTCGTCCTTGTTATCGACGACGTCGTTGGTGTAACCGTTATTAATTACGCGCCTGCTATCACGTCCATCTGTGCGCGGGTACGTGCGTGTGGGCGCGGCTGCGGGCGTAGACGCACACAGCGGCTCGCTCGCGTCGCCCGGCGACATGCAAAGACTGGGCGACGACACAGTATCATCATCCAGCGTTTCGTCTACAATATTATATGTCAATTACAAATCTGTGTATACATTACTATAACTGTGGCTTTATTGATAATTCCTTGGTTTTGAATTGAATATTAATCTGCATTTATTTAAAAATACACAGCAAAATTTTACAATTTAAAATAAAAATAAAGCACATGTTAATCAAATAAAAGCTTAGACTCTGATAAATTGATTCTGTAATTTGAAAAAATAGCAGTTACGCTGATTATGTCGTACTTGAGCATTCTTCTTGGTTATTAGTGTAATTGTAATATCTTATGTTTAGCATGCAAGTTTTAAATGTAGAATGCTCCTATCTAATAAAAAAATAACAAAAATGCCGTACACCAAGTACGGCTTGTAAATTTGTCTCTTTTATTTGCTAAAAAACCAACCAAAAAAGAAGTGACATAAAAGCTTATAGCATATGAGTAGTGTGTAAATTAAAATTTAAAGTGTGGCTGTAATAAAAAAACATTAAATTATGAATGAAAATTAATGCAACACAGAAATAAAATACTATATCGTCATGAATAACAAACAAAATATAACAAACATATTTTTTACGTGTGGAAATATAATTTAAAAAAAAACATAACATTATGCATCGCTTTTATAAGAAAAAACTAAAGTAAATTACATAAAAGGTAGGAATTACAGAAAAGCAAACCATGTTTATAAAAGTAATAGCTACACAAATTTACGTCTCCTTTTTTATCACTAATAACCTATCCATTAAAACGGATAGCTTGAAAACAAAGTTTTACATAATAATTGATAACATAACAACAACAAATTAAAAAATAAACGAAATTTTACAAAAGCGCCATGCCAAATATTGTTTTACACTTACGTATTATCCTGTTTGCTTGCTTTTTTATTTAAAGGCTCGAGAATAAAAAACCACCATGGATAATTTATTTATTTTATTGTTTAATAATCGCCCAACTCCGGGTAGTGTATAGCGGGAATGCCCTACACTTGATACGTACATAAAAATTCAAAAAAGGAATCAACATTGCCAACTTTAAAAATAACCAATAATAGAAATAGATTTTAATAAACGACCCAATCTTATACGTTACAGTCTATTCGTATTGTACATCCTCAATCGAAAAGTCATCATATATTTATACTATAGTTTAATGACATCATTATTCTCACTAGGATGATTTCTAAATATTTTTTATGTGACATAATAATATCATATATTATTACCAAATTATACGGAATTATATTTGGGGAAAATCGAGGAAGGCTTCTTATTGCCTCATTTGAGATGACAAGATGCTATTTAATCTAAGCATATCT